>CM041737.1:26196576-26347291 GCA_023373845.1 Nibea coibor
TGTCTGTCTGTCTGTCTGCCTGCCTGTCTGTCTGTCTGCCTGTCTGTGTGTGTGATCATCGGCAGCCTTCAGCTCCTCCACCCACCCATCCGCCTGCCTGCCTGTGCCTTCGTCCGCCTGTCATCATGGGGAACCGGGGGATGGAGGAACTCATCCCGCTGGTGAACAAGCTCCAGGACGCGTTCGCCTCCATCGGACAGAACTCGAACTTTGACCTGCCGCAGATCGCGGTGGTGGGCGGGCAGAGCGCCGGGAAGAGCTCGGTGCTAGAGAACTTCGTGGGCAAGTGAGTCCTTCTGTTTGTCTGTCTGTCTGTCCACCTGTCTGTCCTCCTGTCTGTCTGTTCAGGCCGAACCGAGCCGGACCGTGGGCTGGGGTTAGAGAGGGGAGCTCCCCTGCTGGCCTGCTGACCCTCCGAATGAATCAGACCTGTTTCTGTGGTTCTGTTCTGTTTGTCAGATTCATGACGTCACGGACAGGTTTAATGAACAGGTGTCCCTCATTAAAGGTAATGAGTTAAGGAGACTGAGGGAGAACAACAAACACAAGAAGAGACCTGCCGACCAGCAGTGGACATCTGGGCTCAGAACCAGATCAGACCAGGATCAAACCAGTTCTTGTGGACCTGGTTTTTGGTTTTCATGGGCAGGAAGTCCAGCTGAGCTCTGACCATGAGTGACGGTCGACTGCATGGACAGAGCACAGCGCCCTGAGGAGCTCCACACATAATGTTGGTCCAGAACCTGAGAGCCCGACCAATGGACCAATCAGCTGAATCTTCCTTCTGAAGATGACGAGGGTCTGTCTGTTCCAGTCATCTGATTGGTCACTGTCGGTCACATGACTCAGCTGCGCGTGGCGCTGCAGTGTCCCCTGCAGTCAGCACACACACACACACAAACACACACACACACACACTTGATGTCGTGACAAACTGAAACAAACTATCATGAATATGCAAATGTATGCAGATCACCAGAATATACATAATATATGAGTAACAGAATAAAATATATAAAGTAATCTAATCTAATCTAGTAATCTAATTACATCCTACACTCTTCCTCCTCTCAGAGACTTCCTCCCTCGTGGTTCTGGTATTGTCACTCGTCGTCCTCTCGTGCTGCAGCTCATCAACTGTCCAACAGGTGAGATCATCTGATCATGTGACTGATGACTGACTGCTGATTGGTTGTTGATTTGTTACTGACTTCTGATTGTTTGCTCAGAGTTCGCAGAGTTCCTGCACTGTAAGGGGAAGAAGTTCACCGACTTTGATGAAGTCCGTCAGGAGATCGAAGCTGAGACGGACCGGGTCACCGGACAGAACAAAGGGATCAGTCCAGTCCCCATTAACCTGCGGGTCTACTCTCCGAATGGTAACACACTCAGACGGGCCTGGGTCTAACAGAACAGCCAGACAGGCCCGGTCTAACTGAACATGACTCTGACCTTCTCTGTGTTTGGTTCTGCAGTATTGAACCTGACTCTGGTGGACCTGCCCGGGATGACAAAGGTTCCGGTGGGTGATCAGCCGGCCGACATCGAGCATCAGATCAGAGACATGCTCATGCAGTTTGTCACCAAGGACAACTGCCTCCTATTGGCCGTTTCTCCTGCCAACTCTGACCTCGCCAACTCCGACGCTCTGAAGATCGCCAAGGAGGTTGACCCACAAGGTCAGTGTCACCTTCACTGCCTCAGGTGTAGCAGGTCCAGGGGGACCACGCAGGGGCTGTAGGGTGTGAAGGTGTGTGGTCCAGGTGTGAACCTGGTCTAATGAAGTACTCTGTGTTCAGGTCTGAGGACCATCGGCGTGATCACCAAACTGGACCTGATGGACGAAGGAACCGATGCCAGAGATATTCTGGAGAACAAACTGCTGCCACTACGCAGAGGTACAGACACCATAGCAACAAGAATACTGTACTCTGATTGGCTGAGAGATTACCTTACGTGGTAGACCACGCACGGGGTCTGACTCAACTTAACTCAACTCAAACTTTATTTATAAAGCACTTTAAAAGCAACCGAGGTTGACCAAAGTGCTGTACAGGTTAATACATCCACGATCCAGGTCAGAATAGAGTGAGCTATCAATCTTGTATTAATAAAAGCATGGATTACAGTCCCCAGATCTCTACGCGGCAGGTATCCTTTAACTTTTGATAAAATCCTCAAATGATAAAAGCTGTTTTTCACGACGGAGCTAATCTGGTGGTCAATTTCAGCCTGTCATCAAATATTACACCAAGATTTCTAACAGAAGACCAAATGTTTGGTTTGAGGGGGCCCAGAAAGTCTGCTGGACTACATCCAAACATTATAATTTCAGTCTTGTTTGCATTTAGGTGTAGAAAGTTTGATGTCATCCAGGATTTTACATCGTTTAGACAATCAAGCAATGTCTGTACAGAATCATTCGATTTTCATGTTAAAGGCAAATAGATCTGAACATCATCAGCATAAAAATGGAAAGAGAGATTGTACTTGAAAATTGACCCTAATGGTAACGTATACAGCAAGAAGACATTTGGCCCGAGGATGGAGCCTTGGGGGACTCCGGAAGTAAGGGGGGCTGAGGATGAGGAGAATTCACCTAGCTGCACAGAGAAACTCTGATCAGTCAAGTAAGACTGGAAACATGAGAAAGCAGAGCCTGTAATGCCCACCCACCTACTAATCGTGTTAAAAGAATCCCATGATCCACAGTGTCAAAAGCAGCTGTTAAATCAAAGAGCACTAGCATAGCAGGGTTTCCTGAGTCAACAGTAACCATTAAATCATTAAAAGCTCTCAGCAGTGCTGTCTCCGTGATATGCAATGGTTTAAAGCCAGACTGAAACTTCTCATAGATGTCATTGGCCACTAGGAATTGGATTTGATTAAAAAAAACACTTAAAATCAAAACACCCTAAAATTTTAGACAGAAATGTCAGTTTAGAGATAAGCCTGAAGGTTGACAGCACAGAGGGATCCAGATTCTTCTTTTTGATAAGAGGCTGCACAACAGCATTTTTGAGAGTAGCTGGAACACATCCGGTACTAAGACAGGAGTTAATAAATAAAAGTATATCAGAACCCATCGTACTGAATACCTATTTGGAAAGATGAGAGGGGATGCTGTCTGAAGAACAGTTTGTAGGTCACAAATGCTGAACTACATTGGCCAGTGCGGGCAGGGATACAGGTTCAAACTGATCGAAAGCAGCATATAAAGGAGGAGCGGTGAGGTTAGAGCTAGGGCCTGCAGAAGAGAAGGCAGGTGGCCTGAGAGCAGAGATTTTTTCAATAAAAAATTTGAGGAAATTCTCACAAAGAGCCAGCGAAGGTACAACTCGAGAGTTATCACAAGGGTTTACAAGGGAGTTAAAAATGTTTAAAAAAGAACTTGGGGCTTGTGATGGTTACAAGAGACAAGGCTGGAAAAATAATCCATTCTAGCAGCCTTAACAGCACTCTGGTAGACAGACAAGATTTCTCAAAGAGCTTCTTTAGAGACATGGAGCTTATCTTTTTTCCACTTTCTCTCAGTGCACTGACATGAGCGCCTGAGAGCGCGTGTGGAATCATTCAGCTACGGTTCTGTATGCGTATGTGCATTGATCTAAAAGGTGTAACAGAATCAAGGATATCCATGCAAGCAGAATTATATCTGCTTAAAAAAAGTTCAGTCTTGAAAGCATGATTATCATCCAGTCCCAGTATTTCACCAGAAATGGTATAGTCTTTTTTTATATATTATTTTTTTGAAAATAAAAAAAATCCAAATCCCGTGAAGTCATTCAAAAAGGGCACACTGATGAATATGTTCCATAAGAAAGTTCTAGACTAGACCAAACCAGACCAAACCAAACCAGACCAGACCAGACCAGAACTTCAGGTTTGTTGTGACGTAACTGTAGGAAACAATGAGTCAATAATAGAAGATAAGATCAGGACTGTGGAGTAGTCTCTGGTCTCTGAGGTGTCTCGGAGCGGTTGTGGCCTCTGGTCTTTGAGGTGCCCTAGTCTCTGGTCTCTGAGGTGTCTTTGAGGGGTTGTGGTCTCTAAGGTGTCCTGGTCTCAGTGTGGTGCCTTTAGAGACCCTAACAGACCCTGATCTGTGTCAGGTTACATCGGCGTGGTGAACCGCAGTCAGAAGGACATCGATGGGAGGAAAGACATCACAGCAGCTCTGCAGGCTGAGAGGAAGTTCTTCCTGTCGCACCCGTCATACCGACACCTGGCTGACCGCATGGGCACCGCCTACCTGCAGAAAGTCCTGAACCAGGTGAGCAAACACATACATACACACAGGTTTACACAAGTCCACAGTGTAACCATAGTAACAGAGCATTTCTCTGTTACCCCTAGCAACTGACCAACCACATCCGGGACACATTGCCAGGGTTACGCAGCAAGCTTCAGAGCCAGCTGCTGTCCATCGAGAAGGAGGTGGAGGAGTACAAGAACTTCAGGCCAGATGACCCAGGACGCAAGACCAAGGCACTGCTGCAGTCAGTACAAATACACACTGATACTACTAGTTCACACCAATGCTACACATTGATACACTTTATGCAGAAACACACCAAGACTAAGACCATCAACCACTTTAGACTGAGAGTCCTCATGCTTCTGGTTTCACCAAATCTACTATACACGGTATACCTCTCATTTGCTGGTCTTCTCCACATACAGAGACCACATCAGGAACACCCACACATCTGAGTCAATCTGATGTTTGTTTTGGGGCCTCTGATCTTCACATGGAAGAGTTGGTGGTTCCCACCCCTGTTTTTCTGCCACCAGCCAACACCTGTTCATCTCCAAACTAATGTCATCCATCTACGACCCCGATTTCTCGTGTGTTGGTATTGGTAAAAGTGTGGTACGAATGTGTGTATTGAGAATATTGTGTGTTTGTGTGTGTGTGTGTTTGCACGCAGGGACACAAAGTCCGTTTTGCTTCCCCATCTCTCTCCTTCTCTTTCTTATGCCCACAGACCCCCACACCCTCAATACACACACACACACACACACACACACGCACATGCACACACACACACACACACACACACACACACAAAACAGAGCCACATACACACTACTGTACTTGTAAAACAAAAACAAAAAAATAGAAAAGAGAGTCAATCAAAATCAAAAGGTCATATGTCAAAGAAGCACTCAATTACCAAGGCAAAGTGTCAATAAATACATGTAGCTCGCTTGGCTGCTCATTTCTTGAAGAGGGAGGGAGGCTCTGACTGTGGCCCTGCAATCATCTGACAACAAATGTGGGTTCATATTCCCCAAATTGCATTAACGGCTTAAAATAATTTAGAAATACATGTAAATTTGATAGTTATGATCAGAACTGAAGTTGGTCAAAAGATTTAATGCAGTGTAATTGTAATTGAAAACTGATAATATTTTTATAGCACTTTTTAGAAAAAACATTTTTTGCACCAAAGATTCACTCGATTCATTTTTTTGAGGGGATCAGAAGGGTGACACCTATGGATCATTGATGACACCTATGGATCATTGATGACACCTATGGATCATTGATGACACCTGTGGGTCATTGATGACACCTGTGGGTCATGACTCAGTCCCCGTGGGTCTCATAGCTGTTGAAGTTGTTTTCAGTCTGTGTTGTGACCCCCCTCCTCTGTTGAGGGACGGTCTTTCCAGGTGAACAGCAATGCTTGTATCTTCACCATTCCACAGGTGACCTTAGTGTGTGTTTGTGTGTGTCAGAATGGTGCAGCAGTTCGCTGTGGACTTTGAGAAAAGGATCGAAGGTTCTGGAGATCAGGTGGAAACATACGAGCTGTCAGGAGGAGCCAAGATCAACCGAATCTTCCACGAACGCTTCCCCTTCGAGCTTGTCAAGGTAACAAACACCTGAGCATACACACACCTGAACACACACACCTGAACACACACTCTGTGATGGTTGTACAGCTGGAGAGCGATGAGAAGACTCTTCGTAAAGAGATCAGCTACGCCATCAAGAACATCCACGGCATCAGGTGAGTGTGACGTCCTCATGCTGCCTTCAGGTAAAAGACCCTCATGTGACTCCCATCTCACCCATTTGTCCTCTGTAGGACGGGTCTGTTCACACCTGACATGGCGTTTGAGACGATCGTGAAGCGTCTGATCGCTCAGATCAAAGAACCCTGTCAGAAATGTGTCGACATGGTGATCAGTGAGCTTGTCAACACCGTCAGGCAGTGCACGCAGAAGGTACGATCTGTCTATCTGACTTTTGACCTCGCTGTCTGACCTCTGACCTGTCTGTCTGACCTCTGTCCTGTCTGTCTGACTTCTGTCCTGTCTGTCTGACCTCTGTCCTGTCTGTCTGACTTCTGTCCTGTCTGTCTGACCTTTGACCTGTCTCTGTCTCTTGTCTGTCTGTAGCTGGCTCAGTACCCGATGCTCAGAGAGGAGATGGAGAGAATTGTCACTCAGCACATCAGAGACAGAGAGAGTCGCACCAAAGACCAGGTTTGATCTGTCTATCTATCTGCCTGTCTGTCTGAACTACCTGTCTGTCTGTCTGACTTTTTAAAGTCCTCATTCAGGACCAGGGACAGCTGATGGACATGGCCTGTCTCTCTCTCTCTGCCTATCTGTCTCTTCAGGTGATGCTGCTGATTGACATTGAGTTGGCGTACATGAACACAAACCATGAAGATTTCATCGGCTTTGCAAAGTAAGAAACAGGAAGTGAAGACAGGAGGTGGCATCGTCGAAGGATCAATTTTCATGATAAAACAGACCTGAAACTCTCTGCCTGTTTCTCTGCCTGTCTGTCTACCTGTCTCTCTGTCAGTGCTCAGCAGAAGAGCAGTCAGATGAACAAGAAGAAAGCAGCTGGAAACCAGGTGAGTCTGAACTGAGACAAGTCATGTTAGGTGAAGGTTATCTTAATGTTAGTTTGACGTTCCATATAATCTGATTACATCGATCGATTGTCACATGTAATCTCATTACTGACTGCAATCAAGCATGGAGGAACTTTGTTCATGTCTTCCTCTTTTCTTCTTGCTCTGCATTTGTTACCACGGCAACCAGGACGAGATCATGGTAAGTGAGTGATTGTGTGTGTGTGTATATCTATAATGTTTGTGTATGTATAATGTGTGTGTGTGTGTGTGTGTAGGTGATCCGTAAAGGTTGGCTGACCATCAACAACATCAGCATCATGAAGGGTGGAGCCAAAGAGTACTGGTTCGTCCTGACGGCCGAGACTCTGTCCTGGTACAAAGACGATGAGGTGACACACACACACACACACACACACACACACACACACAGAGGGGCGTTTTGTGTCACCTGTTTGTTGTTGACATCGCCCCCTGCAGGAGAAAGAGAAGAAGTACATGCTGCCTGTCGACAACCTGAAACTCAAAGACATCGAGAAGAGCTTCATGTCAAGCAAACACATCTTCGCCCTGTTCAACACAGAGCACAGGTCAGTGTGAGTGAGTGTTCAGGTGTGTGTATGTCTGTGTTTAGGTGTGTGTGTTTAGGCGTGTGTGTGTGTTTGTTTAGGTGTGTGTGTGTGTGTGTGTTTAGGTGTGTGTGTGTATGTGTTCAGGTGTGTCAGACTGTATTTGTTGACTGAACATTAGAGTAACATTACATCAAAACTTTTCAGGAACGTTTACAAAGATTACCGTCAGCTGGAGTTGGCCAGTGAGTCTCAGGAAGAAGTCGACAGCTGGAAAGCTTCTTTCCTTCGAGCTGGAGTGTATCCTGAACGCACCGTGGTACAACACATACTATAGTATTACTGTATTCTCACTGTAGTATTTCTGTAGTATTAGTGAAGTATTACTGTAGTGTTACATGTCAGTACTCCGAGTTCATTGTTGTGACGTTGACTCTGTTTTGTTTCCTCTCCATCATCCGTCAGGATAAAGAGAAGGTGAGCTTATTAAAGTGTCTCTATGATTCTGTCCAGTGGAGGTGTGCGTGTGTCTGTCGTTAATGAGCGGCTGTGTTTGTACAGGTGGAGGTGTGTGTGTGTCTGTCGTTAATGAGCGGCTGTGTTTGTACAGGTGGAGGTGTGTGTGTGTCTGTCGTTAATGAGCGGCTGTGTTTGTACAGGTGGAGGTGTGTGTGTGTCTGTCGTTAATGAGCGGCTGTGTTTGTACAGGTGGAGGTGTGCGTGTGTCTGTCGTTAATGAGCGGCTGTGTTTGTACAGGTGGAGGTGTGCGTGTGTCTGTCGTTAATGAGCGGCTGTGTTTGTACAGGTGGAGGTGTGTGTGTGTGTCTGTCGTTAATGAGCGGCTGTGTTTGTACAGGTGGAGGTGTGTGTGTGTCTGTCGTTAATGAGCGGCTGTGTTTGTACAGGTGGAGGTGTGCGTGTGTCTGTCGTTAATGAGCGGCTGTGTTTGTACAGGTGGAGGTGTGCGTGTGTCTGTCGTTAATGAGCGGCTGTGTTTGTACAGGTGGAGGTGGAGGAGGCAAGCGGGGATGGACACATTCACAGTCTGGACCCTCAGCTAGAGCGACAGGTGGAGATCGTCAGGAACCTGGTGGACTCATACCTGTCCATCATCCACCGTACCGTCAGAGACCTGATCCCCAAGACCATCATGCACCTGATGGTCAACAACGTACGACACACAGACCTGAATACACACACACCTGAACAAATAGGAAGTGATGTATGATGCGTGATGTGACCTCTCTCTTGCAGACAAAGGAGTTCATCCACGCTGACCTGCTCGCTCAGCTTTACTCATGTGGAGACCAGAACACCCTGATGGAGGAGTCCCAGGAACAGGTGAGACAGGTGGACTGAGAGACAGACAGGTGACTCAGAGAGCAAGACAAAGTAAATAGAAATAATTAAAGCGGTGTCTGTCTCTGACGCCTTCTGTCTGTCTGCCTGACACCCATCTCCCTCCCACCTGTCTGTCTCTACCTGTCTGTCTGACACCTGTCTGTTTCTCTGACACCTGTCTCCCACTCACCTGTCTGTCTCTCAGGCTCAGCACCGGGATGAGATGTTGAGGATGTACCACGCCCTTCGTGAAGGCCTCAGCATCATCGGTGACATCAGCACATCAACCATCACGACGGCGATGCCGCCTCCTGTCGATGACTCGTGGCTGCAGGTGACAGGGATGCCTTCAGGACGCAGGTAACCTAGCAATGGTTCAGCTGTGATCTCAATGTGGTCTGATCAGTGTCACGAGTCCCTTTGCTGGTCTCTGCAGGTCCCCCATGTCCAGTCCGACCCCTCAGCGCCGAGCCCCTCCAGGACCTCCTCGTCCGGGCGGTCGCGCGGCGCCCGGACCTCCATCCCGTCCAGCAGTGTCACCTGATCCTGGACCCCCACCCTCTGTTCCCTCCCGACCCAACAGAGCGCCCCCACCTGGAGTCCCCAGGTACCTACACATTCTTTACCCACCACAGGAGACCAGCAGCAGACTGGAGACCAGTTGCAGACTGGAGACCAGCAGAAGACTGGAGACTGGAGACCAGCAGCAGACTGCAGACTGGAGACCAGCTGCAGACTGGAAACTGGAGACCAGCAGCAGACTGGAGACCAGCTCTCAGTCTTCAGCTGGTCCAGTCTGCAGTGTTGTGTGTTTTTAGAGCAGACCAGGGTCAGTGTATAATAAAGTGTGTTCTGTGGTCAGTTTCTCTTCGTTAGTGCTGTAGAACTGAAGCAGAGATCCACAAACATCCTGAACAGACATGAAAAGAGAGATACTCTCTCTCTTTCTTCTTTTCCTCTTCATCCTCGACTTCATCATCCTCCATCTTTAAACATGACCAACACATCCAGGTTACCATAATGTTTCAGAGTCCAAAACAGATGGAGGTCCAGGACATGTTTGGCGTAGCTTAGCACACAGACTGGAAGCAGAGGGAAAGTGTTAGCCTGGCTTAATGGTGCTCAGATAACAGTTTCCCTCTGGGAAACCTTCCAGTCTGTGTGCTAAGCTACGCTAAACATGTCCTGGACCTCTTTCTCTGAGAAATAAAAAAAATACACCCACCTGGAGCCATGTCTGTCTATCTGTCTGTCTGCCTGTCTGTCTGACTGTCTATCTCTCTAGCTACCTGTCGGTCTGTCTGTTTGTCTTGTGTGATCCTGTTCTCACAGTACCATAAAAGGCTAAACAGGAAGCTCTCAGGTGTGTCACTGTCAGAGCACGTAGCGCCGCCCCCTTATATTGACCATATATGGTTATTCTTTCAGAATCTCTATCAGTGACCAGTGAGGAATCCACCAATGGTACGTCAGCTGTCTGTGTGATGTCACTGTTTCTCACCATCTGTGTGTGAGTGTGTGTCATTGTCCAATGAGATCGCTGTCCTTGTCATGTGACCCCCCCCTCCCGCAAGCATCATAGTTAGCTGTGTGATTGACAGCTCCATCGACCTGTTACTGACTGTCTCTCCTCTGTCTGTCTGTCTGCCTGCCTGCCTGTCTCCAGTCAGAGGGCTCCTGCATCTCCATCCTGACCCTCCAGACCAGACTCTGACTCTTCTCTCTGACTCACATACACACAGGTCACGTGACCAACCAGGATCCAGCTGGACTGGATGTTTCATAAGCACAAACAGACAAACATACTTCAGAACCGGGCCCTGCTGGTTCAACTCATTTCTCCCCGATTCTAGAAGGTTTCTGATTGCTCCTGACAGCTGGGTTCAACATGTCCAGCTAGCCGGCCCCTACTGGTTTCATCTGGGTACAGATTTTTGATAGTGGTTTTAGCTTGGTCCATAGTGGTTTCTCATATCTGCAGGTCCCAACAGTTTCATGTTCGTTTAATAGATAGATGAGAGAATAGATTCAAACTGGTTACAACTGCTTCCAATTGGTTCTGCTGGTTTAGTTGGTCCCAACAAGCTTCTACTGGTCCCAGCTGGTTTCACTAGGCTTCCACTGGTTAGTTCCAGCTGGTAGCAACAGGTCTTGACTGATTTCAACAGGTTCCAACTTGGTTCTGTTGGTTCCTCCTGGTATCAACATACTTTAGCTTGTTTTACTGGTAAACTGGCTCTTAAAGCTCAAACACAAGTTCATAGTTGCTAAGGTCACTGTAGTTTTCTAGAGAGAGATATCAGACACTTTTTCACCCCACATATGTTCTTCATGTGACACTGAACTATAACTGTACTCTCTGATTCTGGTAGTACTTTATACATCTAAAAAATATCAGAAGACAAGGATACAAGGTTTGAAAATTAGAGGCAGCTCAGGATAATTAATACCTTCAGATGGAGAGTCCACCTGGGACTCATCTCAGGACCTTCTGGTCTGTGTGCCAAGAGAGCAGAACCAGCTGTTCACATACAGTTTATAGTCATCAATGTAAAGAATGTAAAGTACATCAGTATCTGATCCAGTTCTGACTGGTTGTAACTGCTTCTAAGAATTGTAATTGATGTGAACTTTGACCCTGAAATCCTCCCATTTTTGGTTGTTGTCTCTGACTGGTTCCCACTGGTTTGTACTTGTGTATACTGGTTCCTGAAGGTTCCAGCAGAGTATCATTGGTATTGACATGACCTTTGACCCTTGAAGTCTCCTACCTCTTTAGGTTTCTGTTGATTCACTCCTTTCTTTTCTCTTTCTTTATGTCTTTATGTTTTTTTTTTTTTGTCATTTTATCCCCAGTCGTTCCAGTAAAGGTAGCCCTGCCCATGGAGAGAGCCCCCAGTCTTCTATTGAGGGTTAACCTGAACCTGAACCAAGTGTGTTTATGTGAACTGTTCTGGTATCAACTGATGCTGTGTTACTGTGAAACATACTATGATGATAAGAAGTATCAGCACATTATGACTACATAGCAAAATACTACTGCAATATTGAGTGTATTGATGTGTCATCCAGCTGTTTGTCTGTCCAGGAGAGTGAGACTGGTGTTCTGTCTGTCTGTCTGGCTCCAGACACTGTTTTACATCAGGTTTCTGAAGTACTGTAAACTCCTCTCTGGATAGGTAGCTAGCCAGATAGCTAACAAGCTAGCTACTTGCATCGACTCCAGGAACAAAATATTTAATTTTAATTTTCTGTCTTGTTTGTAGCTGATCAGATGATTTTATTGATGCAAGAACTTTTCTTTACAGTGTAAAGTTTACATATGGATTAATTTATTTATTTATGCATCTATTTATTGATATTTTTAAAGACAACAATATTGATGTTAGCTGTCACCCCATTGTTTAGCATTGTTTTAGCATCAATGAATCTCAACTGTCTCATTCTCATTCTTCTATTCTAATGAGATCTGGTTCAAACTAGTTCCAGCTGGTTCTTACTAGTTTTGAAGCCAGATGACTCACAAACCACCAACAGCAGCCGGTCTTCAGAGTGTGGGAGTGTCGCTATCGTCCATGAAATGATCCGTTCATTAACATCATGACAGAAATGATATACAAACAGGATTTGTAGCAATAGAAATTCATAATATCAGTGTCTTTACTGTAGTTTCATATGTTGTATTGTTGATCTGATGGATGAATGCACTACTTCACAGTACTTTCTGAGTATTACTGCAGTATTCATGTTTAAACTATACCTGCTGATCTATTTATCATGTGTTGTCCATCATGTTGTGGTGATTCTGTCAAGTTTGTGGAGCTCTGAGCTGCGTTGAACACATGGTGCTTAGCCAAACGTTAGAGTTAGAGTGTTAGAGTGTTAGCACAACGTGTTTGTAGCTGTGAAGTGTCAGATTAACGTCAGCATGAACGTTTTTTAAATGTTGTTTTAAGATTATGAATGTCAGTTGATGATCCGTAAAGTGTCGCACCTGTCGCTCTGCAGTGGCGTGTTCAACACAGTTCGGCCTCCCACACACACACCTGTGATCGTGGATAGTTTGGTAGAAACATAAATGTAACGTTTAGAGAACATATGAAGATAATAATAATGTACTGTATACATGTGAAGAACGTATATATAGAGATTTATGAAATATGCGGCCCAACTGTAATGTGTGTGTGTGTGTGTGTGTGTGTGTGTGTGTGTGTGGTTTTGTTGTGTATATTAGTGTCATGTGATTGAGGCCAATGGAGACGTGAATAAAGTTTGTGTGAATGAAGATGACAAGCGTCCACTCTCCTTTATTTTAACAAACCACACATGAATGAACTGAGTACAACAGAAGCAGCAAGTGTCTTCTATGACACAGAGTGAAAGTCTAAACTCCTTAACTTCAGGTTCAGGTCGCAGTAGGTTCAGGTAAAGGTTGTGGTAGATTCAAGTCGTGGTAGTAAAGGTCATGGTAGGTTCAGGTTGCAGTATATTCAGGTAAAGGTCGTGGCAGGAAGTATTTCTGGCAGGTATGAACCAATAAATGAGTATTTCAGTGAGTTAACATCATGCTCCTCATGTAGTTGATTCATATTCTTCTAATATGTGATGTCTGTTTGTCATCAATAATCAGCCAGTAGAGAGATTTACCTAATCTAAGCTTTAATATGAATATTGATGAATATTTAATATTTCCAATATATTATAGATTTCTATCTGTTTGTCTGTTTGAACCCTTGTTTGTTGCTGAATATTTTTTTTCATAAACATGATGTTTTATTATTCAAATGCTTTTTTAATTACACTTCTATAATTAAACACACACTGTGTAACAATGTGACAGATCTCAGACTCTCTACTGCTATCATCAAAACATTATCAACTATCATTAACACAGAAAATTACGTTTTAAACCTTTAAAGGGGCAGTGACCTCATAATGACAAAATGTTTAATATCAGTATGAAAATAAGAACTTCAGTCAACAGAGCAGCATGTGACTAGAATCAACCAATCAGAGAGACTCATTGTGCCGATAGGTGGAAGTGTTATAATGAATCTGAGATTTATTTAGTTTTAGCATTTTTGATGTGAATACCCCTCACCTCGCGTTGTCTTTAGTGTAAAAGTCTCAATGTAGATCCAGAGTTTAGTTTGCCCACTCGGGGATCCTGTAGAGATATGGAGGTTAAACATGGACCACTCAGTGATGAAGGTTATTAATGTGATCTGACATAGAGACTTTGTGATCAGACCTATAGTGTCCAGCAGGTGGTGATGCAGGACAACACACTAACCTATGTTCTGCTTCTAACCCTGACAGCATCCTCTTCCTTTTCAGGGTGAGGACTGACAGACAGAAAGAGGAAGAAGAGAAGGAGGAACAAAAACAAAGAGAGAGAGAGAGAGAGAGAGAGAGAGAGAGAGAGAGAGAGAGCAAAAGGACAGACAGACAACAGAGAGAGCGACAGGACAGAGACAGACAGAACAGAGAGAGCGACAGGACAGAGAGAGACAGGACAAAGAGAGAGACACACTAAATTGAAACATATAAAGACAGCAAGAAAGAGGGAGAGACAGGAAGAGAGAGTGACAGGAAGAGACAGACAGCCGAATAACATGAGTTCACATCAACGTGTTGCTCTGCTTGCCTGATTCCAAACAGTTGTCTGTGTGTGTGTGTGTGTGTGTGTGTGTGTGTGTGTGTGAGTGTGTGTGTCTACCTGTAGACATGTCCTCCCGGGCTGACAGTAAGACAGGTAAGCTCCTCTTCTTTCTCTCCTCTGTCTGTTTCAGATGTTAACTGTTAGCCACCAGATGCTAAAAACAACCACTTCCTGTCAGTTTGAATTTGACCTGAGATGCTTTAATTTTGTAGTTTTTGATAATGATGATGACGATGATGATGTAATGATGTGATGAAGGAAATGGTGAAGGAACCGCCCTAAGCTGGTTTAAGTCGTATTTCTTCAATCGATCTCAGTTTGTTCACGTCAATGATGAATCCTCCATACATACCAAAGTTTGTCATGGAGTCCCACAAGGTTCTGTACTAGGACCACTTCTATTCAGTCTATATATGCTTCCTCTAGGGAACATCATTAGGAATCACTCCATTCATTTTCATTGTTATGCTTGATTGATATATTTATCAATCAAGCCAAGCATGCCTTAGGGATATAAAAAGTTGGATGACCTACAATTTTCTGATGTTGAACTCAGATAAAACTGAAGTTGTTGTAATTGGACCCAAACACCTCAGAAACTCTTTCTAGAGACTTGGCTACATTAGATTCGATTTGTCCTTTAATGTCCACATAAAACAAGTTTCAAGGACTGCATTCTTCTACTTACATATCATCGCTAAAATCAGACGCATCGTGTCTAAAGCAGATGCAGAAAAACTAGTCCATGCATTTGTTACTTTTAGGCTGGACTACTGTAACTCTTTGTTATCAGGCTGCTCCAATAAGTCTCTGAGGACTTTGCAGCTAATTCAGAATGCTGCTGCATGTGTTCTCTCCTCTCAGCTCCTCTTCTGTGGAACAAACTACCATTCTGGGTTCAGGAGACAGACACAGTCAACACTTTTTAGAGTAGACTTAAGACTTTCCTAGAACTTATGGTTAGGACTGGCTCAGGTCATCCCTTAGTTCCCCCCCCATATTGCCCCCTCAGGGTTATGCCTAGTCAGCTCTTCCTTTACTGAAATCTCTCCATGTCTGTCTGTCCTGGTAGAGGGATCCCTCCTCTGTGGCTCTGCCTGAGGTTTCTTCCACCCTTTTTCCTTGTTAAAAAGTTTTTTTGTGCCCAAGTTTTCCTCATTCAAACCAAGGGTCTAAGGACAGAGGGTATCACTCCCTGTACAGACGGTAAAACCCTCCAAGGCAAATGTATTTTGTGACTTTGGGTTATACAAATAAAATTTGATTTGATGGTAATGATGATGGTGATGATGATGGTGATGTTTAGTTTAGTTTCATCAGGCTTTATTGATAAATATATAATTGATAAATATATATATAATATATATAAATTAAGTATCATAAGCATAATGATGAAAGTTAATGGAGTGGTTCTAATAATGTTGCCTGAAGGAAGCATGCGTAAGCTGAATGGAACTGGTCCTAGCATTCATCGTTAACATGAACTGAACCAGTCCAGTTCCTGACTGACGCTGTCCTCGTCCCCTTCAGCCTCTCAGTTTGTGTCTCTGACCCTGAAGCTGAAGGACAAACTCCATTCGCAGAAGACGAGACGCTTTGATCGAATCAAACACACCCAGTCACAGAGGCTCAAACCACCTGACCTGAACCTGCAGGAGGACAAGGTACACAAACAATTACATCCCAGAGCTAATGTATTTTTGCAAAGCTAGGGGGCACTGTTCAGCATCAGTCTTTCTGTTTGTCTCGCTGACTCATTCAGTCACTTCCTTTAAACTCATTCACTCAGACATTTGCCATCAACCCGAGGGCTCAGGCCAGGTTCCATAGTGCTGTTAGCTTTTAGCTTAGCATCATTGTTCAGACAGGTTCCAGAATTCCCCAGACTAGACGCTCCACCATGTTGTGAGTTTAATCACCAACAAGAATAATTTAGTTAATATTACAGCATAGTGTGCAGACCAAGCTGCAGTTCCTCTTGTTGCCCACTGGAGGTTCAGTCCAGAGGTGAGTCATAAGTCCCCATGTCAGGGTGAATTTTGAACTCACCTCTTCAAATTATAGTAAGGCTCACCTGAATCACCTGGTTGACAGGTGAGTGTTGTTACAGATGGCTTTTTTGACCCAAACTGGCGTCATCCGTCTCAGCTCCACTGATGATGACTGAGAAGACTGAGAAGTCCACAGATCTAACATGTTATCCACCTGAAACCAGAACCAGTAGCGAGACTTTATACTAAACCAGGCTACATGTTCAGCAGGTTCTTCAGGTAGATAACAAACTGAGTCCTTCATGAGGTCCTCCGGTTAGTTCGGACTTTAGACATGATGAGACCCTCTCATGAGAACCAGATTAAGAACTGAGAACTTAAGAACTGGGTCTGACCTGTGGGTCTTTTCTGCATGTAATTCCCCATCTCTCTCACTCTCTCTTTCTCTCCCTGCATTCCTGTCACTTCAGCTGTCTCTATCCTAATAAAGCTTAAAAAGGCCAAAATAATCCATAAAAAAAGAACTGAACTCCAGCAACATTGTAGCCTACATTTCCCATAATGCCTCTGGTGGTGCAGTCTGTAACATGTATGTTAGCTGTCTGATGACATCATAATGACCTCACAGCAGTCAGAGTGCTCATGGGAAATGTTGTTCTATCAGTCGGTGTGTGTGTTAGCGGACCAGCAGCGGGCCGTTGTCAGTTCTCTGCAGTACTTCAAAGCTCTGGTGGACCGGCTCGGCCTGGACCGACCCGGTGTAGACAAACCTGTGCTGAACCAGTCTGTGGTGGGCGGGTTGCTTGGCGGCGCCTCCAGCAGTGTCCTGGAGGCAGTCCAGACTCTGGTCCAGCTGGAGCCTCACCTGCACAGCAGGTAGGTGACACTTATTTGGACCCTGACCAGAACCAGACCCCGCTTCCTGTCTCCTGACCTGTACCTGTCTGTCCTCTCTGTAGTAAGACCATCACTTCCTGTCTCACCCGTCTCTACCAGTCTGTGGCTCAGCTGATTCGATGGGTTGATCAGGTGATGCTTCAAGGGGTTGCCCATGACAACAAGGAGTCCACAGCCAGCGTTACCACAGTGATCAGGGCGGTGCTGGACGGGGTCAAGGTGAGGACATGAGGACAGGGTCTACTGGCTGTCTTCTCATGTCTGTCCTTACCTGTTTGTCCTCACCTGTATGTCCTCTCCTGTCTGTGTGTCCTTCAGGAACTGGTCCGATTGGCTGCAGAGAGACAAAATAGCCCTGCCCCCGTGTCTCCTGTCCAATCACAGCCTACCATGGGACAGTCAGGAGGACCTGACAACCAGGACAGAACCTGTTGGAGACCAGGAGCTCCTGCAGAGGAGGAGGTGAAGGTGGAGACAGTTTCAGCTCCTCCTAAACCTCCAATGCCATTCACAGAGCCCCTCCCACAGCTGTC
Organism: Nibea coibor; assembly: GCA_023373845.1. NCBI lineage: Eukaryota > Metazoa > Chordata > Actinopteri > Sciaenidae > Nibea > Nibea coibor. The sequence goes on from CM041737.1 coordinate 26,214,449, forward strand.
TCCTCCAGATGGGCTAAGGTGAGTCAGAACCAGAACAGAGGTCACAGAGGCTGTGCACAAACCTGGTCCACTCTGGCTGGTGAGTCCGGTTCTGTTAGCATGTTAATGGCAGCAACAGATCAGTTAATTAACGGTTAGCTACTTGCGAGTGGTTAAGTTAAAGCTATGTGTCTATCATAAAGAATGTAAATCAAAGAGAGGACATGAGAGGACATGAGAAGTCATGAGAGGACATGAGAAGACATCAGAGGACATGAGAAGACATCAGAGGACATGAGAGATTATGAGAGGACATGAGAAGACATCAGAAGACATGAGAGGACATTGGAGGACATGAGAAGTCATGAGAGGACACGAGAAGACATCAGAGGACATGAGAGATTATGAGAGGACATGAGAAGACATCAGAGGACATGAGATTATGAGAGGACATGAGAAGACATCAGAAGACTTGAGAGGACATGAGAAGACATCAGAAGACATGAGAGGACATGAGAAGTCAAGAGAGGACGTGAGAAGACATCAGAGGACATGAGAGATTATGAGAGGACATGAGAAGACATCAGAAGACTTGAGAGGACATGAGAAGACATCAGAAGACATGAGAGGACATGAGAAGTCATGAGAGGATGCGAGAAGACATCAGAGGACATGAGAGATTATGAGAGGACATGTGAAGACATCAGAAGACTTGAGAGGACATGAGAAGTCATGAGAGGATGCGAGAAGACATCAGAGGACATGAGAGATTATGAGAGGACATGTGAAGACATCAGAAGACATGAGAGGACATGAGAAGACATCAGAAGACATGAGAGGACGACATCAGAAGACATGAGAGGACATGAGAAGTCATGAGAGGACATGAGAAGACATCAGAGGGAAAAGCAGCAAATACAATGTTTAGAAAATGTGATCCAGTTTCATCAAAATAACTGAATAAAGTTCTAAAGTTGCTTTTGGACTTTAATCAGTGAGGCCTGGTCCACATTGAGGCCTGGTCCACATTGAGGCCCGGCCTACAGCAAGACCTGAGCTGCAGCTCAGAGCTCATTGGCATCAAACAGGCAACACTTTGAGTCTAAACAGAAATAGATCTGTGGACGAAACAGGAAGTAGAATGACTGAAGACACCACATGCACACACATCCTCCTCTATACCGTCATCTGTACACTTCCTGTCTGCGTTGAACGACAGAAAGAAGAAGAAGAAGCGAGACAGAGAGTTTCAGATCCAGCAGGTCATGTGACCGCCTGAGAAAAACAAAGAAAGGTGGAGGCTGAGAGCTTCAGTTAGCATAGCACTGTTAGCAACAGTTAGCTTCATGTTAGGAATCAACCACTACTATCTCTAGCTCACTATCTCTAGAAACTAACTCACTCTTCATCTGTGCTGCAGTGATTAGCTGTTTGTCTCAAACTGTTTGTTCACCAATGTTCAAGGAGCTTCCCTATCTCCTTACCTTCAGAAGACACAACTGGACCATCCTGACTTCAGAGCATGTGGATATGAACATACATGATGATATCATGAAGTGTGCTCTGTTGCTGACTGTGGAGCTGCATTCACACACACAGCTATTTGTCAAACGTTGATAATAAGTTGTCAAACATTAATAAGTACTATTGAAATTAATGTAAAACATCAATGTAACATTCAGTGTGACGGCCAAAGCCTCTGTAACTGTGACGGGCGTCCAGCGTCCTGCAGATCATCATGACGTTCCTGTTGATTATTGATCAGAACTTGTTTGTGTGTGAGTGGACAGGAGGGTGAGCAACCATTCTCACTGTGACACTTTGTTTTCATCCATTTTTATATATTCTGCATCAAACAACACGGGCAGAGCACCAACATCTAACATGGAGCTGTTTGTAGTCCATCACACTACTTTGTAGTTTAACACAGATCACCATCATGATGGAGTCTGAACACTTCTCCTAACTCCTTATCACCTCTCCTTACCACCTTTCCTCATTATTTCACAAACAGGAAGTTGAGTCTTCAGCTGCAGAAAGTGATTAGAGTTCTTTCAAGATAAAACTCTCTCTCTCTCTCAGTCCTCCAGCTCTGCCGCCTAAAAAGCGTAACTCCTCGTCAGGCCCCACCCCCTGCAGGGTTGCCATAGTAGCACCAATGAAACGAGAGCCTGATGGTGACGGACAGGTGCAACAGGTAACAGTAACACCTTCACACACTAGACTAGTACTTAAACTCTGAGTGAAAGTACTCAGTTACTTTCTGTGTTTGTGTTTCAGGACGATGACTGGTCGAAGCGCTGCTCGTCTTCTTCTGCAGAGTCTGAGAGCACACACTGTGGTAACACACACACACACCCTTACATTTCCAGTCAGCAGCGAGTATGGGGTGACATCACTTCCTGTCAGTTGACAGAAACAGGAAGCACTGTGTTGACTCTTCCTGTGTGCTGTGCAGTGACTCTCCCCTGCCCCCTGGTGTCAGCTGACCAACATGAACATGTGACACACGTGTGTTTATACTGTTTGACGTGTTGGTCTGATGTCAGTCTGTGTTTGTCTCTCAGAGGATGATCCAGACTACGACTTTCTCCACACCGACCTGTCCTCCTCTGACACTCTTCCTCCTCTTCCTCCTCACTCCTCATCATTGCCACCCACCCTGCCGGAGAAGAGACGCCGCAGCACGACAGGTGAGGACATACCTGAAGATGTAGTCTCTGTGATGACCCACAGACTGTCTTAAACTTGGATGTAGTCTCTCTGCCTGTCTGTCTGTCTGTCTCTCTGATACTGATGTTCTGACCTACAGGAGTAACAAACTCTGAGGCCTCCCCTTCTTTTGGATTTGACCCCGCCCTTCAGGGAGAGAGCACCACCCACTGTAATGATGTCACTGGCCTTGACCAATCACTGTCCCCTATGTCGCCAAGCAAGACACCCCCTCCCCTCCCCGAGAAGAAACGACACAGTGAGTAAAACCATGGAGGGCGACGCCCAGAAATATCATGTACCTGTCTGTCTGTCAGTCCGTCTGTCTCACCTGTCTGTCTGTCTGCAGTCCATCAGTACCTTCAGTTCTGCTCGTCATACAGCGCTTCGTCGGCAGCCATGTTCTACTCACGGCCTCTGACCTCCAGCCAGCGCCACAGCAGCAGACAGCGACAGGTCGAGACCATGTACCAGCTCAAACACACTCACCTGGAAACATACCTGGACTCAGACCTAGACCCACCCTCTTCACCTGAGCTGCTTCCTGTTCCAGTTCTACCACCGAAGAAGAGACAACAGGTAAAGATCCGAGGCACACACAGGTGATGTCATCTGAGTGCTAAGATAGAGTAGCAGACAGGATGTGTCGGTACACCTGATACTGTGATCTTTACCTGAACCTGACCTGAGGAGTTCAGGCTGAGAGCCGGGCCAGCTGGCAACAGAACCAGGACCAGAACCAGTTAGCCTCACAGCTAACTGACCTAACAGCAGCTCTCACCTGTTCTCACCTGTTTGTGTTGTCTTCAGGATCCAGGTGAACCTGACAGTCAGTCTAAAAAGAACCAGACCACAGACAGGTGAGACACATCAACACATACAACACACACTAATACACACCAACACACACATTAACATATACAACAGACACATCAACACATATCAGAACACAACAACACACACATTATTTATCACAGTCCGTGACATGGTTTGTTCTCTTTTGTTCTGTTCTGGTCTGCAGGTTTCAGGGTCTCCAGCAGGAGGGAGACCAGGACCAGAACCATGTGGAGCAGCAGGAGGAGCAGGAGGAGCAGGAGGAGCAAGAAGAGGTGTTACTGACCGACCAGCAGGAGATCCTCCATAGAATCACAATGAAAACTGAGGTATGGTCCTGATTCTGACCTCTGATTTCTGATCTCTGACCTCTTACTGTGTTCCAACCTTGTTCAGGTCATTGTTCAGGTCATGAGGACTTCAGGTCATACAAGAAGGTTCTAAAGATTGTCTGTCTGTCTGTCTGTCTGTCTCGGTCCGTCTGTCTGTCTGCCTGCATGTCTGTCTGTCTGCTTGCTTGCCTGCCTGTCTGCCTGTCTCTGTCCTCTGTCTGTCTGTGACCTCTATCTGTTTCAGGAGGAGGATGGTCCAGACGTGAAGGCAGCGTCTCCTGAGATCTTATTGGTCTATGCCACGGGGAGCGATAGCGGTGAGTCCACACACAGATACAGAGCTCAGGTTATGAAGATCTGCTGGTGGTTCTGTTGGACCCTGATGGTTCTACATGTGTGTGCCCAACAGAACAGGGTCTGTACCGTGAAGCCTTCCTCTCCACCTACAGGACCTTCATCAGCCCCAACAACGTCATCAGTAAACTCCAGCACAGATATCCTCTGAGAGATGTGACATCACATGTCTCACATGTCATGAAAAGGTTCTCATATCAGCTGGACTTCTTAAACTACGTTTACACGTAGCCGGGTATATTGAGAAACGAACGTTTCCCTCCCTCCGTTTTCCCAAATAACATTGTGCACACAGCATCATTTTCCAAAAAGTTTTCGTTTACATCAATCTGCATAAATCCGCCTGACGGTCATCACGCCCTCGATGTAAGGACGCAGCAAGTCGGATAGTACCAACAGTGATGACCGCGACATCCTAAAATGTTCATGTCACTCCTCCAGGACAACCATTTCATTTTCAAAATTATCCCACCAGACAGTAGTCCGTCCGGGTCGGACCCAAAACCAGCGACGTTGGCGGTGACAGGAAGTGGCAAAATTGTTGCCTTCCGAGCCCTCATTCGTCTCTGGTCATCGACATGATACATCAGCTGTGTATGCAAATGCAAACACATGAAAAGTGTTTGCACCAGAAGAAATCCGACTGCTACTCTGAATGCTTCCATGATCATTGTCATAGCAACAGGTAAACATTGGTCTCATTTTTGGCGCATCAGCTGCTTAAAACTCTGTTTATCTCAATTTACATGCAACCGTCGTTTTCAACAAAGAAGTCCAGTTGATACGAGAACCTTCAACAGAACCTCTGACATCAAGAGTTTTATGTGTCAGGTCTACTCTCTATCTCATCTGTTCTTCTCGCTTGTTCTCAGACCAGTTTGTTTCACATGAACTCTTTAACATGCACACGTACAGACACCTCTGTGAAGGGCATGACCCTGCACACCTGACAGCTGCCAAGAAGACATTTCACCTGTTGGTCACGGTGGTAGATGAGCTGTGGTGAGACATACACACTCACCTGAGTCATTCAGAGGCTTTGGTTTGAACCTTTGGTTGTTGATGCTGAATGTTCAGGTGTTCTGAAGTACAGGTGTGATGATGATGATGTCATCTGTGTGCAGTGCGATTGAGCTGGACTCTGATTTGTTGCTGCTGCTGATGGACCTGGTGTTCAGCCTCCTGACTGGTGGAGAGCTCGGACCAGCCCACCAGTTGCGCTCAAACATCCTGTCCAAGATGGAGCAAAGGTGGAAGCTGATTGGCTCTCCTCAGTCATTCCGCCCCCTTGCAGCCAGGGGTGTGGCTGCCAGGTAAGCTCTGACCTCTGACCTTTTTATGGTTGACAGTTCTCTCATTAACTCAGAGGTCTCTTTCAGACCCGGAACTCTGCTGGACTTCAGAAGTCAGGACTTAGCAGAACAGCTGACCCTGCTGGACTCTGAGCTCTTCTACAAGATTGAGGTACTCCTGTCTGACTGTCTGTCTGTCTGTCTCACCTGTCTGTGTGTTTTAACTGTCTGTCTCACCTGTCTAGCTTCCAGAAGTCTTGCTATGGTCTAAAGAACAGAATGAGGAAAAGAGTCCAAACTTGACTCAGTTCACTCAGCACTTCAACAACGTCTCTTTCTGGTAAACTCAACACACTCAACATCACACCTTGTCTTCATGACGACAATAAACGATGATGTCAGAGTTTTGTAGGTCAGGTTACCATCACTGCAAGAAAACACAAACTAAAACGTGCTAGGCTAGCTAAATAAACTGGTTTTCAGACACAGGGAGTGAGGACTAGAGCTGGTGTTGTGCCACAACCGGAGCTGGGCGTGATGACATTTGTCATCACTGTCACTTGGCCACATATTAGCAACAGCCTCTTTTAAGACACATAAAATGTTTCATAATATGTTTTATGTCGTATCAAACAAACATTCAAACAACTCGCTCACTGTGAGCCGACAGAATCTGAAGTCACCTGGCCTGATGCAAACAGATGTCTGACATGAGTTGATAACACCTGTGTGTGATTTCAGGGTTCGCTCTGTCATCATTCTTCAGGACAAACCTCAGGACAGAGAAAAACTGCTCCTCAAGTTCTTGAAGACCATGAAGGTAACACACAGGTGGAGGGCGGTGCATGTCATTAACATGGTATTTACATGAGCAGTAGTATACTCACCTGTCTGTAACACACTGTTTTCCTGCAGCACCTGCGGAAGCTGAACAACTTTAATTCGTACCTGTCCATTCTGTCAGCGCTGGACTCCGCCCCACTGCGACGCCTCGACTGGCAGAGAAGCACCTCTGAGGTCAGTGTGTTTGCTTAATTGGTCTGTCTTTAATGAATATGTAATAATTAATTCATATATTAATGAACTGATTATATTTTTAGGCTCTGGAGGAGTACAGCTCTTTGATTGATAGCTCATCGTCTTTCAGAGCCTACAGAGCAGCACTGGCTGAAGTGGAACCTCCCTGTATACCTTACCTGTATGTTAATACCCCTATACCTCACTCTGTATACCTTACCTGTATGTTAATACCCCTATACCTCACTCTGTATACCTTACCTGTATGTTAATATCCCTGTACCCTGTTCTGTATACCCTACCTGTCTCCTCACAACTCACTGTCTATCAGGGGTTTGATCCTTCAGGACCTGACCTTCGTCCACCTGGGGAATCCTGACATGTTGATGACATCACAAGGTTCAAAGGTCAACTTCTCTAAACGTTGGCAACAGTTCAACATCCTGGATACGCTGAGGAGCTACCAGCAAGTGTCAGTTACCTGCAGTTACCTTTAATTACCTTTATATACCTGTAGTTACCTTAAGTTACCTGTAGTCAGTTACCTGTATGTACCCATAGAAGTACTGCAGTTCTTTCTGAAGTAATACCTGTCTCTGTCTGTCTTTGTAGTCATTACTCTCTGCAGCCTAATGATGACATCACTTCCTTCTTTAATGACTTCAGCGATCACCTGGCAGAGGAGGCATTGTGGGAACTCTCTCTCAGGCTCCGACCACGAAATGCCCCACGAGCTATTCAGAGATGATGGGCCAAACCAGGCAGAACCAGGCCAGAACTGAGTGAACCTGTGCTAGTTCAATGCTAACAGGTTGAACTTGGCAACACTGGTGCTAATGGGTTAGAGGTAGCTCACATACTGGGCTAAACATGGCTAATAGTGTGCTAAAATGCTAATCTGGACTGTTCCTATCCATTTTGTACAGCTGAGGTTTGCTGAGGTTAGCCAGGTATGTGTGTGTAGTCCAGGTATGTGTGTAATCCAGGTGTGTGTAGTCCAGGTGTGTATGTCCCAACACTGTTCCAATAAACATCAGTGCTCAGCTCTTTGTTTTTCCTTTTCTTTTCCTGTCATCTGATTGGTCAATGGTTTCTGTCATGAACATTTAAATACATTTTATGTAAATCATTTAAATGTTTTGTCATTGACACATGTGACTGTGAGGCCATGTATGTCACGTACGGCACACTAAACACAGAAAGCACCGACCTCTCCATTTTTAGAAGAGTGTTGCTATCAAAAGCTGAAGGCGTGTCGAGGTTTGTTTATCTTGCTCTGTCACTTTTTCTTAATGATGCACTTTGTAAAGAAATTAATAGATTATTTGTTAACTTTGTTTGGAAAAATAGACACCACCATCTCAAGTATGAAATAGCAGAAGGATGTTTAGAGATTTTGATTTTTAAAAAATGTAAATTCCACCTTTAAAGTTAAATGGCTTAAAATGTTTGGATTATTATTCCACACTATATTTTAAAAAGTAGGAGGCTTAAGTGTTTTTTTATTGAGCTGCCAACTCACAGTTTCTAATTTACCTTTGAAACGTTCAAGGTTTTATCAGCAGGCTTTACTCTCTTGGAAATTATTTTATGTTCCATACAAGGAGCTGCTTTGGAACACTGATCATATTTCTATTAAAAACAAAAGTATATAGTATATACAAAGAGAGCTGGATTGACAGGTCTATAATATTTGTGTTAGCGTCATTTGATGATAATGGTGGTCTTTACAGTTGTGAAGAGTTTCTGAAAGCTAAAACCTTTCCAGAGTGTGTTTATATTATGAAAGTGATTCCCACTGGTATGATTGGCTTAATAAAATGTCACTTAAGTTAAAGTTAAGTTAAGTTAAATGTCAACATTCAGGCATTTTCTCCTAAGGTTGATGGGACTGACATAATGGATAGAAATTGTACAAACATCTACAGAAAGTATACAGTCGATTTCACTGAAAGTTTATTTGGGGCTCGCAGTTGGTTGGTATAAACTGGTGCAAAACCTGATTGTGTCCTTTTCAGTTCTGTCTATCAAATAAGATAAGAGAGCTTGGACCCAAACACCTCAGAAACTCTCTTTCCGGAGACTTGGCCACCTTAGACGGGATCACCCTGGCCTCCAGCTCCACCATAAAGAACCTTGGAGTTATTTTTGATCAGGATTTGTCCTTTAATGTCCACATAAAACAAATTTCAAAGACTGCATTCTTCCACTTACGCAACATTACCAAAATCAGACGCATCCTGTCCCAAGCGGATGCAGAAAAACTAGTCCATGCATTTGTTCCTTCTAGGCTGGACTACTGTAACTCTCTATTATCAGGCTGCCCCAATAAGTCTCTGAGGACTTTGCAGCTAATTCAGAATGCTGCTGCACGTGTTCTGACAGGAACCAAGATCAGAGATCACATCTCACCCATTTTGGCTTCCTTGCACTGGCTACCTGTTAAATCTAGAATAGAATTTAAAATTCTTCTCCTTACATACAAAGCTCTTCATGGCCAGGCACCATCATATCTAAAAGAACTCATAGTAACTTTAGAACACTGCGCTCTCAGAATGCTGGGTTCCTTGTGGTTCCCATAGTTTCCAAAAGTAGACTGGGAGCCAGAGCTTTCAGCTATCAAGCTCCTCTTCTGTGGAACAAACTACCTTTCTGGGTTCAGGAGGCAGACACGGTCACCACATTCAAGACGAGACTTAAGACTTTCCTTTTTGATAGCGCTCATAGTTAGGGCTGGCTCAGGCCTTCCCTTAGTTATGCTGCCATAGGACCTCTGTGCTTTCTCGTCCAGCAGGTTCTCATGGATCGCTGCTGTGGTCTGCTGCTGACGTCCACGCCTTACTGTAAACCCTCTCTCTCTCTCTCTCTCTCTCTCTCTCTCTCTCTCTCTCTCTCTCTCTCTTATCATGCATATCAATGTAAGGCAGTTCAATATCCCTTAGAGTCCGCATAAACGGGGCCTGAGGTTTTATTGTTCTGTCAATCATTATCTCCCTTACACCTTTTCTTTGGATGTTACTAACTACACCTCTTCCCCGGAGTTTTTGTGCTTTCTCGTCCAGCAGGTTCTCATGGATCGTGGCTGCCGCCGTGGTCTGCTGCTGACGTCCACCATATACAGCATTACATGCCATATATAATCATTATTGCTACCATCTCCACTACAGCTTTGTTGGTTAATGACTTACTGCTGCTGTGCATCTGTGTCTCTCTATCACAGATTCAACTGCTACTGCAATCACTTTACCATTTATTGTAATTCATTGTAATTGTACGACATGTTTGTGTTGATTGTTCTGTACATGTGACATCCATTGCACGTCTGTCCGTCCTGGGAGAGGGATCCCTCCTCTGTGGCTCTTCCTGAGGTTTCTTCCACATGTTTTCCCTGTTAAAGGGTTTTTGTGGGCAAGTTTTTCCTCACTGGAGCCGAGGGTCTAAGGACAGAGGGTGTCACTCCCTGTACAGACTATAAAGCCTCTGAGGATAAATGTGTTTTGTGACTCTGGGCTGTACAAATAAAATTTGATTTGATTTGATTTGAGGTTCATTTTAAAATTTTGCATAATATTGATCCTAGTAACAAATCAGTTTTTAGGTTTGCAGATGTTGATGAAATGTGTACTTTCTGTGGAGATGAGCCAGAAACAATTTTGCATTTATTCTGTATTTGCCCATTATCATCTGTATTTTGGGGGGCCTTGGAAGAATTTGTCTATGATAAAACTAAACAGTACATAACAATACTATTTCATGTATGATATTTTTTAGATAATCTTTTGGCCTTTTTTTCTTTATTGGATAGAGATTGCTGAAGAGTGACAGGTAGGGTTGCCACCTTTCAGAAATGAAAATAAGGAACGCCCACCAAGGTTCCTCTGGGCCATTACCACCATGGTGGGCGTGGGCGCCCACAGCAGTATATTTATTTTGTGCCTGATTTTAGTAAAGTTGCCATGACAATGATGGGCCATGAAGGGCGTCTGGGGATGTGTCCTAGGGGTGGGTGTGTGACAGAGCTAATGTTGATGCTATATGCCTGTTCATTGCTTGTTTTATTGTTTTGCCGTTGGCTGCGGCCCACAGTAGCCTGTGTTCAAGCTGAGAACAGTTTATATTGGCTAATAGTACTGTGTATTAAATAAATGATCATTCGACTTTAAAAACCCGAAATCTTAAACAATCAAACCACAATAGTCTACTAAAATCAAATCAGTCATGGAAATCAGTCATAATATAATGTCTCATCAGTCTCAGGAGATGATCTTTGGTATCTGGAGTGTTGCTCACCTGATGCATGTTGTCTGATGTCAGGCAGCGCCACTGAAAATACTTTACAGTTTTCATCTCCACTGTCCACCAAAGATGTTCCCCTTCCCGCTCACGTCTGTATTCTGTAATCGCTTTCGCTTTTGAGGACGTGGTGGAGTAGTAGTGCACATTGTAGTAGACATTGTTTTAAAGCGCCGGTGTGTGTTGTCTGTTTCTAGGCAACCGTGACAGCGCCACGCGCGGACACATGCGGGTGGGGGGCGTTCGATCATTACTGTGAGATTTAGTGTTGTTGTGTGTGTGACAGACATGTGTAGTGGATATTTATGGAAATACGGAACAAATCGCGTCCCGCATTGAACCAACACTCCTTATATTCTGATTGTCTGTACTTTTTCAAGCTTTCAATAAAGGTTTGCATAAAAAAACACAGAAAGCAGCACTAATGTTAACGTAATACGTTGTCACTTTACGGCAGCTGCTGTTTCCATGGTAACTCCGGCTCGGTGAGCGCTGTGAGCAGGCATCATTAATCAAACGGAGACATCGAGCGGCTCGCTGCTCCGCACAAACCTACGGAACGGCCACGAGCCCCGATAACGGAACCTGGCAAGTCACCGACAGGTTTATCGTTAACGGACTGACGTCACCAGATGAGCTCGAGCGTTAGCAGCCAGCGGGAAGGTAACGGGCTCTGCTAACTGTCTGATAGCCACATGCTAACGGAGGAGCTAATGCTAATGCTAGCCGAGTTTGTTTATAATAAAATGAATGTTCAGATTTAATGTTTAATATTTAGATTCAGTGTTAAAATGACGTCATGACGAGTCACACTGACTTCATAAAGCAGGTCTGCACACCTGTATGACTGATGAGTGTATTAATAATGTTCCACCAGTATATCAAGTCTATTAAACATTCATTAATTATCCTTTATACATTTAACATGTCTAAATGTTTACATTCAGTTTTTTATTGTAAATCTGTTTATTTTCTTTTTATTGTTCATTATAACTCATTATTTATTATTGCCAAATACGACTTTTCACATACAATGACTTTGTTTTGGTGAAATTGGTGCAACAAATATTGTGTAAAAAATAGACTATATATATATATATATATATATATATATATATATATATATATATATATATATATAATCTTACACAATATGTTTTCAAATCTGGTAATGTGCAAAATGTCTGTCTTAAACCAGTCTATCATTGTTTTAAGCCGATGTAAACCCATTTATGTCTGTTTTAAACCAGTTCAAACTGGGTTATTTTTGGTCTGGTTTAAAACAAAGATAACCCAGTTTGAACTGGTTTAAAACAGACATAAATGGGTTTACATCGGCTTAAACTGGGTTATCTTTTTTAAACCAGTTCAAACTGGGTTATCTTTGTTTTAAACCAGTTTAAACCAGGTTATTTTTGGTCTGGTGTTTCAGGTGTTCGTCATGCTGAAGCTTCCCCTGGTGGTCACGGCTCAGGTGGACCTGGTTCTGGTCCTGGTCTCTCTGTTGGCCCTCTGGACCCGACTGAGCCGCCTCAGTTACCCCAATGCTGTGGTGTGAGTGTGCTTTGTTTTATACACCTGATCATCCTGCTGGACCAACACACATAACCAAGTCTGTGTTATTTATGACTGCTTTAAAACTTTTGGTGTGTTCAAGGACAGTCAGAGATCTGAGGTTAAGGTGTGTGTGTATATGTGTGTGTGTGTAGGTTCGATGAGGTGTACTATGGTCAGTTTGTGTCTCTCTACATGAAGAGAGCCTTCTTCATCGATGACAGTGGACCCCCACTTGGTCATATGATCCTGGCCCTCGGAGGTCAGTTACCATGACAACATATATATGATGCACTGTATGTGTGTGTTAGACACCTTTGTGATCATTGTGTGTGTTACAGCCTATGTGGGAGGATTTGACGGGAACTTTGTGTGGAACCGTATTGGAGCAGGTAGATGGGTTTGTTTTATCATACAGAGTGTCCCAGCAGTGTGAGTGTGTTTGTTTTATCATACAGAGTGTCCCAGCAGTGTGAGTGTGTTTGTTTTATCATACAGAGTGTCCCAGCAGTGTGAGTGTGTTTGTTTTATCGCACAGAGTGTCCCAGCAGTGTGAGTGTGTTTGTTTTATCGCACAGAGTGTCCCAGCAGTGTGAGTGTGTTTGTTTTATCGCACAGAGTGTCCCAGCAGTGTGAGTGTGTTTGTTTTATCGCACAGAGTGTCCCAGCAGTGTGAGTGTGTTTGTTTTATCGCACAGAGTGTCCCAGTAGTGTGAGTGTGTTTGTTTTATTGCACAGAGTATCCCAGCAATGTGAATGTGTGGAGTCTACGGTTGCTGCCGGCTCTTTGTGGAGCGCTCTGTGTTCCACTGGTCTACCTGTTGACTCTGGAGCTCAGACTCTCTCACCTGTCGGCTCTGGGAGCTGCACTGCTGCTGCTGCTGGGTGAGTCACGTAACCTACAGTGAGCATGGTGAGTTCAGGGACAGAATTAATGTCTGTACGTCTCACTGTCTGTCTGTTGTTTTTTTTTTTAGAGAACTCTCTCATCGTCCAATCACGTTTCATGTTGCTGGAGTCTGTCCTCATCTTCTTCGTCTTATTGGCCTTCTTCTCATATCTGAGATTCCACAATGCCCCCGACAGGTGAGCCTGCTCTTTATCTGAAGTTTAGTTTGTGTGTTTGGACCCTGACTCACATGTTTGGCGCTCTCCCTCCTGTGGCGTCCCTCCCTCCCGTGGAATCTTCCCGTGTCCTCCTGTGGTGTCTTCCCATGTCCTACCATCCTCCCATGGTGTCCTCCCTCCTGTGGCACCCTCCCATGACGTCCCTTCCATGTCTTCCTGTGTCCTCCTGTGGCGTCCTCAGCTGGTCCAGGTACAGCTGGCTGCTGCTGTCTGGAGCATCGTGTGGTGCGGCCGTCGGGTAAGGAGTTTCTCTCAGATCAGTGTAACATTCATTGTCACTCTGTAGCTCTATAACTTTGAGCGTTTGTGGTGTCAGGGTGAAGTACATGGGCGTGTTCTCCTACCTGCTGCTGCTAGGCGTGGCCTCTCTGCACACCTGGAACCTGATTGGAGACCGAACAGTTAGTCATGTGAGTCACACTGAGCGCGCTTAGTTAATGCTTTGTCAGTTCTCACTTCACTGAGTGTCCTTTAACACATCATGGTTGTAAAAGTACAAGTGGTGTGTGTGTGTGTGTGTGTGTGTGTGTGTGTGTGTGTGTGTACAGTTGAGTGTGTGTGTGCAGTGTGTGTGCCGTATTGTCTGTCTCCTCGTGGTTCCAGTTCTTCTCTATGTGTTCTGGTTCTACATCCACCTGAACCTCCTGCACCGCAGCGGACCACATGACCAACTGATGAGCTCCGCCTTCCAGGCCAGTCTGCAGGTACACTGAAGGTTAGCTGATGGTTAGCTGAATGTTAGCTCAACGTTAGCTGGAGGTCAACTGAATGTTAACTGATGGTTAGCTGAATGTTAGCTGATGGTTAGCTGAATGTTAGCTGATGGTTAACTGAATGTTTGCTGAGTTGTTAGCTGAACACACACACACTAATTGTTGATTGGTTGGTTGGTTGTCTGATTGCTGATTGGTTGATTGGTTTCTTAGGGCGGGCTCTCCAGGATCACTCAGGGTCAGCCTCTGGAAGTTGCTTATGGCAGTCAGGTGACTTTAAGAAGCTCCGCCTCCCAGCCAATCCCTTGCTGGCTCCACTCTCATAAAGCGAACTACCCAATCAGGTTCTCTCAGCTTACAAGGACACAAAAGCCAATCAGAAAGTAGTCAGTCAGGGTTTGAGTAATACAACTTCCTGTTTCCTGTTCAGGTATGAGAATGGGCGGGGCAGCTCTCACCAGCAGCAGGTCACATGTTACCCCTTTAAAGATGTCAACAACTGGTGGATCATCAAAGACCCCGGCAGGTACATCTGTCCCAAGGCATGCTGAGAGATGTAGTCTAACCTCTGTCCCAAGGCATGCTGGAAATGTAGTCTAACCTGTTTCTCTCAGACAGGAGCTGGTGGTCAGCAGTCCTCCTCGTCCTGTCCGTCATGGTGATGTCATCCAGCTGGTTCATGGGATGACTTCACGCTTCCTCAACAGGTAACAGCTCACCTGGACTGATGGACAGCATGTGGTGTATTCAGGGATAGTCCGCCATCCTTATTCTCTGAATAAAACAGGAGGAGCACTGCTTCTCTAAATACTACGATACCCATGAGCCTCAGCTGCTGCTGTAGAGGAGAAGGAGCTCTGTGATTGGCTGAGTGACTATAGGAGTTGTAGTTGACCTTTCTCCTCTTTGTGCATCATAGTCATGATGTTGCAGCTCCTATGAGCCCTCACGCACAGGAAGTGTCGGGTTACATCGACTTTAACGTTTCCATGGCAGCACAGAACCTATGGAGAGTGGTGAGAGCTTTGATGACATCATCATGACATCATTAACAAGCTGTACAACACCTTTAATTAACTATAATATCTGTGCTATGTTTTAACCTGGGTGTTAGACTCTTTGATGATGTCATCCAGTTTACATGGTGACATCACTGGTTGAGTGTGTTTCTCCGTGTGTGTCTGTCTGTGCGTGTGTGTGTGTTCAGGATATCTCTAACAGGAAGGCCGAGTCAGAGTCGTGGAAGACGATCCTGTCTGAGGTCCGATTGGTCCACGTCAACACATCAGCTGTACTCCGGGTACTGACAGGATGTGACCTCACATGACAGACCGCTGTTTCTTGTGACCTTAGAAGGAGCTGATGCCCTGTGTGTGTGTGTGTGTCTGTGAAGCTGAGTGGTGTGTCTCTACCAGAGTGGGGTTTCCGTCAGCTGGAGGTTGTCGCTGAAAAAGTCTTCAAGCCTCAGAGTAGCAGTTTGGACTGGACAGTCGAGGAACACCGATACGGAACCAGTACGACCTCTGACCTCTGTGACATCAGACCTGTGACATCAGACCTGTGACTCTCCGTCCATTAAGTGACCTGTTATGTTTTTATGTTGTTGTTGCAGGTCATGAGCAGAAGGAGAGAGAGGCGGAGCTTCATTCTCCCACACACATCGACGTTGACAGAAAAATCTCCTTCTGGGCGAAATTTATCGAACTTCAGGTAGGACAGTGAACGCATTGTCAGCAGTGATGATGTCATGTTGTGTCATCATGGCAGTAGCACTGATGTCATGTTGTGTCACAGTGGAAGATGCTGACAGTGAAACAGGAAGACTCTGAGCACAAGTATAGCTCCTCCCCCCTCGAGTGGATCACCATGGAAACCAACATTGCATACTGGCTGCACTCATCCACAAACGTAACACACGCACACACACACACACACGCGCACGCTATACTGTGCTGTCCTGTGATTGGCTGTCTGTCTCAGGCTCAGATCCTTCTGATTGGTAACCCGGTGTCATGGGGCGTGGCCAACTTCAGCCTGTTGGCCTATCAGCTGCTGGCTGTCATCTACCTGCTGAGGAGGAGGCGGGGCTTCAAAGACCTCCCTGATGGTACAAACATACACACATACACAAACCTTGTTCTGGTTCTGGTTCAGGGTGGTCCTCACCAGTCCGCACCAGAACACTCAGATAACCTTCATATAACCTTCATATAACCTTCAGATGATAAGATAAAATGAGCTGAAAGTCTGAAATAATCTGATAAATGAGCTGATAACATCTGAACATCCTGAGCTCACTGTTTGTTTACACCTGAACAGGTACTAAAGCTGTGTGTGTGTGTGTGTGTGTGTGTGTCTATGTCTATCAGCTGTGTGGTGTCAGTTTATGTGTGTTTGGTGTGTGTGTTTTGGTGGTTGGTTGGTGAACGTTGCTCCGTTCTTCCTGATGGAGAAAACTCTCTTCCTGTATCACTACCTGCCCGCCCTCTGCTACCTGTACCTGCTGAGCCCTGCCCTGCTGGAGCACACACACACTCACCTGCTCAGGTACACACACACACACACACACACACAGGTGAGACGTGATTGTTCAGGTGTTGATTAAACCTGTCTGTCTCTCTCAGCAGTGCGACACCTCGCCGTGTTCTGTGTGTGTGTGTGTCACTTGTGTCGTTCACCGTCTTCCTGTCCTATCACACCTTCAGTCCTCTGACCTATGGCAGCCCGGAGCTGTCAGCCAATCAGCTGCAAGCACTCAGGTGGAGAGACTCTTGGGACATCCTGTACCGCCGACGCTGAGCCCTGATTGACGTTTGACATTTGACATCACTTCCTGATTCTTATGATGTCTGAAACAGGAAGAAGATAGAACGACAAAATAAAACTCTGCTTTTATTTTGGTAACCTGGACTACAGAGTGAAAAAATAAAGTTTGAAAACTTCAAAGTTTAGTTCCATTTTTATGTCCATTCATTTTTATTAATTTTTAGAGTCCTTTGTTTTTATTCGTAATATTTACTGTGATGTCAGTGTGACGTCCCTAACAGGCGGAACCAAAGCGCGGAGGCACCGGAAATGAAGTGTCGGACATAAATAGAGCGCGGAGGGACCGGAAGTGAAGCTGTTGACGAGCTGACAGAACGTTAAATTTGATAAAAATTGAAATTTTAACGTTCGTATTACATTTTAAAATTTCGTTTAAACCGAAAATAACAGAACCGCAAAGCATCGCAGGAGAAATTATCCTGCCGCACTACCTGCTGGGTAACATGCTAACGACATGGAGCTCCGCAGCAGAAACATCGTAACATACATGAAACCAACGCACGAGACGGACACAAAGAGTCCAACTACAGGTGAGCCGCTGATGTTAGCGTATTAGAGTACTCAGGGTTACCCAGAGGAGTATTAGAGTACTCAGAGTGAGTATTAGCGTACTCAGAGTGAGTATTAGAGTACTCAGAGTGAGTATTAGCGTACTCAGAGTGAGTATTAGAGTACTCAGGGTTACCCAGAGGAGTATTAGAGTACTCAGAGTGAGTATTAGAGTACTCAGGGTTACCCAGAGGAGTATTAGAGTACTCAGAGTGAGTATTAGAGTACTCAGGGTTACCCAGAGGAGTATTAGAGTACTCAGAGTGAGTATTAGCGTACTCAGAGTTACCCAGAGGAGTATTAGAGTACTCAGAGTGAGTATTAGAGTACTCAGGGTTACCCAGAGGAGTATTAGCGTACTCAGAGTGAGTATTAGAGTACTCAGAGTGAGTATTAGAGTACTCAGAGTGAGTATTAGCGTACTCAGAGTGAGTATTAGAGTACTCAGGGTTACCCAGAGGAGTATTAGAGTACTCAGAGTGAGTATTAGAGTACTCAGGGTTACCCAGAGGAGTATTAGAGTACTCAGAGTGAGTATTAGAGTACTCAGGGTTACCCAGAGGAGTATTAGAGTACTCAGAGTGAGTATTAGCGTACTCAGAGTTACCCAGAGGAGTATTAGAGTACTCAGAGTGAGTATTAGAGTACTCAGGGTTACCCAGAGGAGTATTAGCGTACTCAGAGTGAGTATTAGAGTACTCAGAGTGAGTATTAGCGTACTCAGAGTGAGTATTAGAGTACTCAGGGTTACCCAGAGGAGTATTAGAGTACTCAGAGTGAGTATTAGAGTACTCAGGGTTACCCAGAGGAGTATTAGAGTACTCAGAGTGAGTATTAGCGTACTCAGAGTTACCCAGAGGAGTATTAGAGTACTCAGAGTGAGTATTAGAGTACTCAGGGTTACCCAGAGGAGTATTAGCGTACTCAGAGTGAGTATTAGAGTACTCAGGGTTACCCAGAGGAGTATTAGAGTACTCAGAGTGAGTATTAGAGTACTCAGAGTGAGTATTAGCGTACTCAGAGTGAGTATTAGAGTACTCAGAGTGAGTATTAGAGTACTCAGGGTTACCCAGAGGAGTATTAGAGTACACTCAGAGTGAGTATTAGCGTACTCAGAGTTACCCAGAGGAGTATTAGAGTACTCAGAGTGAGTATTAGAGTACTCAGGGTTACCCAGAGGAGTATTAGCGTACTCAGAGTGAGTATTAGAGTACTCAGGGTTACCCAGAGGAGTATTAGAGTACTCAGAGTGAGTATTAGCGTACTCAGAGTGAGTATTAGAGTACTCAGGGTTACCCAGAGGAGTATTAGAGTACTCAGAGTGAGTATTAGCGTACTCAGAGTGAGTATTAGCGTACTCAGAGTGAGTATTAGAGTACTCAGGGTTACCCAGAGGAGTATTAGACTACTTGGAGGGAGTATTAGAGTAGTACGTTTTTCCTCACTGGAACCGAGGGTCTAAGGACAGAGGGTGTCACTCCCTGTACAGACTGTGAAGCCTCTGAGGATAAATGTGTCTGTGACTTTGGGCTGTACAAATAAAATCTGATTTGATTATTAGAGTACTCAGAGTACACAGGTTGAAACTGAACACCAAATATATATATAACCTGTCTGTCTTGTTTATCTGCAGACATGTCTGTCTCTCTGTCAGCACAGAGAGACAGGATCCAACGACAGGTGGAGGAGCTGGAACAGATTCTGTCTGTGACCAACACTGATATGGAATTGCTGAGCAGTGAGACAGGTGTGTGTGTGTGTGTGTGTGTGTGTGTGTGTGTGTGTGTGTGTGTGTGTCTGTCTGTCTGTCTGTCTCTAACAGTGGTGTATCTGTCTCTCTCCCAGATGATGAATCAGCTGATGATGACACAGAAGAGGTGGGAAAGGTAAGACACACATTAAATGTCATAAATAACAGTTACCTGGCAACGTGTTTGTTTCTTCATTGACATAAAGATATTCTGTCTTTGGTCCTCTGAACCTCTGGGCCTCTGGACCACTTCTTTCTCGCCCTCCATGTCCAAAGTCTCATCCACACCTTTCTCACTACCTTGGCGACCTCTGACAGAGATATGAGTGACAACAATGACTGGTTCTGGTTCTGTTGGCCCTTGTTGACAGTCAGCATCTGTCTGTGTTCAGTCTGCAGCAGGTCTCTTGGCTCAGAGAGAGAAGATCCAGCAGGAGATCCAGAACTTGGAGACTATCCTGGGACCACACAGCCCTGTCTGTGTGTCAGGTACATGTCTGTCTGTCTGTCTGTCTGTCTCTTTATCTGTCTCTCTGTGTTTAAACCTGTCTGTCTCTTGTCTCTCTTCAGATGATGACAGCAGCAGTGAGGTGAGTATCAAACACAGCCATCCAACATGTCAGTTACAGATGATTTCTCTGTCTGTCTATTTGACTGCTTGTCTGTTGCCCTCTCTGCCTGTCTGTCTCTCTCCATGTCTATTTGCCTGCCTGTCTTTCTCTCTCTCTCTGCCTGCCTTTCTGCCTGAATATCTCTCTGCCTGTCTGTCTCTCTCTCTCTGCCTGTCTGTCTCTCTCTCTGTCTGTCTGTCTCTTTCTCTCTGTCTGCCTGTCTGTCTCTACTGTTCAGAGTGAGCTGGGTCTGTCTGCGTCTGTGGACTCGTGTCTTCAGATGAACCTGGTCTACCAGCAAGTTGTTCAGGAGACTTTGGACCACCTGGAGACACTCTTGGATCAGAACCACAGACAGCAGGTCAGTACTGACAGAAGCCTCCCACTGGGACCGAAGATGTTCACCATGTCTTTGATTGGTCAAAATCCAGACTGGAGGGAATTTGGACTTCCTTGTTAAAGGACGATAACAGTTCCTTCAGCAGCACAGTTCAGACCGACCCAACACAAACCGGGCCTTCGTGTTCTGACAAACTTAACCCTTCATCTCTCTAACCAGTTAATCTCTAGCCTCTCACTGACCACCCGTCCTCTTCAGGTACTGACAACCAATCATGTGTTCTGTCTGTAGAAAGAGGTGATGTCACAGCTGTCTGGACCAAGAGTCTGGACCAAGAGTCTGGACAAAGAGTCTTCAAGGGAACCGGGCCCACCCTCCTCCTGCCAGCAGCCAATCAACATGTTCCTGGGACGATTCTTCAAACCATACTTCAAGGACAAGCTGACGGGACTGGTGAGACAGACAGGCAGAAAGAGAGAGAGAGACAGAAAGGACAGACAAGCAAACAGACAGACAGACTACCTACCTACCTACTGGCAGCTGACCAATCAGACGCTGTCTTTCTGTCCCAGGGTCCTCCAGCCAATGAGGAGACGAAGCTAAAGACAGTGAGGATAAGCGGCTGTTTGGAGAACAAGAAGCTGAAAGTCAAACGCTGTAAGATCGTTAAAGAAACCTTCAGCCCTCTGATCACTCATATGTAATGTAATGTACATATATAGGTCTGTGTGTGTGTGTGTGTGTGTATTTAGGGGCAAGCTGGCAGAAGACTCTGTTGATTGACTCAGTGTCCAGAGACGGACTAAGGAGACTGATACAACCCAAACTGTCCAGGTAACACATCATTAACCTATGCTCATTAATATTCATTAATATTATAACGTTTGTCCAAGTAACAACAACACACAGAGTTATTACATGCTCATTATTCATATTCCTGTTTCTCTCTATGTCTGTCTGTCTCTCTGTACTTGTCTGTCTCTCTGTACCTGTCTCTCTTGCAGGGTGGACTACCTGACGCAGAAGCTGTTATCAGCAGGGGATTCAGACAAGCAGCAGCTGAGAGAGCAGATCGACAGTCTGGAGAGAGAGATTGACCTCCTCAGGTGAGCCTGTCTGTCTTTAACTGCCTGTCTGTCTGTAACTGTCTGTCTGTCTCTATGAGAGCATTTTGTCTTAATGAAGACAGAATCAGCGAACAGCTGACTCAGTTAACAGTCCCTCCATGTAGACAAACAGTCTAACTCTCAGTTGACTCTGGTAAGAGTATCAACACTGGTCAGTGTGTGAGTCCTCACAGATAAACAATCACATATGTGTGTGACATCAGTTTACATTCTCTGTCTCTGATTTGTCAGAGAGAAGAACGAGGAGGAGCTGATTGGTGATCGATATGAAGAACACGACTGGCAGAGAATATCTAATATTGACGTAAGTGAAGAAGAATGACCAATCAGACGAGAGCAACGTCGCAACGTCACAACGTCATATAACACCCCCTCCTCTCCTCCTCTCTTCTCATTTCTTCTTCTCAGTTTGAAGGTACAAAAGAGGCAGAGGACCTCCGTAGCTTCTGGCAGAACTTCCTCCACCCGTCCATCAACAAGTCTTCATGGGGTCGGCAGGAGGTGGAGGACCTGAAGGAGGTCAGCAGGAGGCATGGAGAGAGAGACTGGGAGAGCATCGCTGAGGAGCTGGGGGTGAGGAGGACCTGTCTGTCTCTAATCTGTCTGTCTGACCCACCTAAGTCACCCTGACCTGTCTATCTCTCTCTGACCTGTCTGTCTCTCAGACGGGGAGGACAGCCTTCCTATGTCTTCAGACATTCCAGCGGTTCGTCTCAGACTCGTTACGGAGGGGCAGTTGGACTCCGTCTGAAGACGCTCTGCTCCGGGAGCTGGTCGACAAGATGAGGATCGGAAACTTTATCCCCTACTCACAGAGTATGATATCACTGTGACGTGACACTGTGGCCTCACTGACACCACACTAAGCCACTGTTTTTCTCACCCCTGTGTCCCTCAGTGAGTTACTTCATGGAGGGTCGTGACCCAGGTCAGCTGCTCTACAGGTGGGCTCAGGCTCTGGACCCGAGCCTGAAGAAAGGTCCATGGACGCCCGATGAGGACCAGGTAAGTCAGAGACATTAGCAGGTCCGTAGGTACATGTCTGTCTACCTGTCTGGCTCTCTCTTTGTCTGTCTCTGACCTGCCTGTCTGTCTACCTGTTTGTTTGTCAGCTGCTGCTGCAGGCCGTCTCTCGTTATGGTGAGAAGGATTGGTGGAAGATCCGGCTGGAGGTTCCTGGACGCACTGACAGCGGCTGCAGAGACAGGTGAGATCTGACTGGATGATAGAGACTGTGGGCATATTCAGATGTGTTCAAACAGGAAGTGGATGTTCACCTGTACTTCATGGCTGTGTGTGTGTGTGTGTGTGTGCAGGTACTATGACTGTCTGAAGGAGGACATAAAGAGAGGACCATTTGACCAAAAGGAGCGGCTGTTACTGCTGAACCTGGTGAAGAAACATGGAGTTGGTGAGTCACATGATGTCCAGTCAGCTGTTCATACTTTATGTTAATTACACTAACAGGAAGTAAATGTGTGTGTGTGTTTGTGTGTGTCAGGTCGCTGGGCGAAAATCGCTGCAGAGATTCCCCATCGGTTGGACGCTCATTGTCTTCGAGAATGGAGAAAACTCAGCAAAACACTTCCACTTCCTGCTCAGGTATGCACACCTGTTCAACCAATCAATCAGCCAGTCAGCCAAGCAATCAATCATCCATCAGACATTCTATTGTTCTGTTTCAGTCACTGTGTTTGCTTGTGTGTTCACATCTCAGTATCTGTATTTTGTATTCCCATAAATCAATCAACTACAAACCAGGTAATTAATGAAGGCCCATCTCTAACAAAGGCCTATCTGTGATGAAGTCTTGCCAGGTATTTAATAAACAAACTGACTCTCTCTCTGTCAACAGAAAAATGGAGATAAAGAAATGCAAACCACCAACAATGGAGAAGAAAAGACGAAGAAGAAGAGGAGGAAGGTTGCACAGACCCGGAAGAGACTCAAGACACAACTGAAGAAAGTGAAGAAGGAGGAGGGTGAAGAGCATGAGGAGACCAGTGATGAGGAGGAGGCAGTGGTGGAGTACATGGACAGTGATGAAGAGAAGAAAAAAGTAAAGAAGGCCATGGGAGGAGTGAGGAGTGAGGAGGTGGAGGAGGAAAAGGAGTACGTCTTCCCCCCCATACAGGAGTGGACTCCAACAGAAGCACAAAGTTTCACTTTCCTGAGCTTTCGACCGGTGGAGCTGCCTTTCTCCGGAGATGCCTACAAGGGGAAACCTGTGAGGTCAACCATCCTTAGAGACTTTGGACAGTCCGTGGTAATTGCACCTCCACCCAGAGACCTGCAGTGGTACAAACGCCACAGCAGCAACACCATGATGATGGTATCACTTGGCCAGCTGCAAGCCTACCTCCAGGTCCAAATGAACAGGTTCACCAACCTCAATGGGAAGGTGCAAACTGGCAAACGCAATCTGCCAGGCCGAGTGACGGGGAAAGGATTGGACTACGAGCTGCAGGCTGCGGTGACACCATGGATCGGTAACCTCCTGATCCAGCCGAAAGCCAGACTGACGGCAACCGATGCCCTAAGGGAGCGAGGAGAGAAGGCCCCACTGTCCTCGACCTCAGTATTCCTGATCTTCATCCAGACCTTGAATGTGGACTCTGAAGGCTGTAAGAAGATGATACAGCAGAGGAAGAAAAAGGTCAAGATTAACCCAAATACAGTTGCAGGAATGTTGGAGAAGAAGTGTTTGGTGAACAAGCAGCAGGACAAACACATTCTGACACAGCTTCGGGTGCTGCACCAGAAAGACAAACAGAAACATCAACCACGACAACTTGCGCTGCTGCAACAACCTCCTTTTCTCCGCCCCCCATCAATGCCTCCTCAGCATCGTCTTCAGGTGCCTCCTAAAATGCATACTCATATGTCTCCTGTGTCCCGATTTTCTCATCCTGTCTCCACCCAGCTGATGCCTCCCATGTCGCTGACATCCACCTCTCCATGCAGACCTCCTCCTGCGGTGTTTACCTCTATGTTGCCTTCTTCTCCTCATAGACTGAATGCCCCCCCTGTCATAGTGGCCCAAATGCCCCTGAACACCACATCTGCCTGCTCGTCTTTCCACCAACAACCTAGACTTGCCCCGGCCCCCTCCATCAACCAGCATGTTTCTATTGGTTCAACACTGCCCAGTCAGAGTGTGGTTTCCTCAACCTCCAGTAGTCCCATCACTTTCCCCAGCCAGCCTAGTCCTGCTAGTCCAGGCATGGACATGCTTCACCTGGTCGAGAAAGACCGAAGGATCTGGAAGCCAAGTCTAAAAGCCAAAGCTCTGCAGGATGCCACCAAAGCAAAGGTAAACACCTGTCATTAGATGGTGCCTCTAAGCAAGGCTTGAACAACCTGCTGGTGGTCCAAAAGGTTCATGTGAACCTGGTCCTGAGGTACAGAACTCTGTGAAGGTCAGCGTGAATAGATCAGCTCTTGAACTGTTTTAAGGTGTGCAGATTTGTAAAACAACCAAAATTTGGGGTCTGTGGTTGCCTCTTGTTTCCTGGTTGATTGACTTGGTTGTCCTTTCAGGATGAAGCCCAGAAGAAAGCTGCTTCATTTCCACATCGGAAAGTTCAGATACAGAACATGAACTCTCCTTCTCAGATGGTTGGAACCACTCCCATCAATCAGGTACCTCAAAGACCGCCTCCCGCCATGATCGTCCTCCCTCCTCCAACTAAACCAGACACTCCTTCACTTCCTGTCTCTGTGAACAAGTCCCAGATCACCACACCTGCCTCCTGCTCTGATAGGACTGTGTCAGCAGCCCTGCCCCCCCTTATATCAACCAATCAGCACACTTCCTACACCACTTTGAGCCTACAAACTCCTTTCCACAACGATCACGACTACACCTTTACACCTAGTCTTGTCTCTGATGACAGTCAACATGGCTCCAACTCAGATCCACCAAGGCCCACCTCCAAACAGCCAAACCATGGCACTGACTCCACCCGCTCAAAAAAAACTACCAAAGCCCCACCCAGATTGAGGAAACGAGCAAGGGGGGAGCAACAACCGAGTGTGACGAGCAGTCAGGATGATCAGTGTGTGGGCGGGGCAGGTGATGTGGTGGACGGGACAGGTGACGTGTTGGGGGGAGCAGGTATAGGTGTGACCCAGGAAGGGAGGAGGCTTCGTAAGCCGAGTGAGAAGGTCAGAGCTCTTCAGGAAGCTGTTAAGACCCAACAGGTAAGAACCTGAAGCTGAGTCTGCTGTTGTTGTTGAAGGTTGCTTACTGTGCCTCACAGACTGGTCTCTAAACCACTACCCTCCTCCTCCTCCTCTGGCTCCTCCTTGTCTGATTCCTCATGTGTTGTTTTCTTTCCAGGCTGAAGCCAAGAAAAAAAGGAGTTCTTCTTCTCCTTGGAAAAAGCGCTCTTGTACGTCTCGCTCTAAAAAGGAAGTTGTCATCCAGAACCCTCCACTTACTCAACTGTCCAGCTTCTGTTTACATCCTGGTCAGTCCATGTGGGTCATGACTCCTCATGGGCTGGTCCAGCTGGCAGATTCCCCGCCTCAAGGCCTCCAGCTGGCATTGGTCCCAGCTTTACTCGGAAATTTTAATGGACAGCAGGACACGCCCCCTCTGCCTCCTCCTGCAGACAGTCCAGCCTCACCTCAACCAGCTGCACCTCTACCCCCCTCAGTGTTGGTTCCCAAAAACTTGCCTGGACAGAATCAGTCACACCTTCTTCCTGTCCCTCTTACCTGTCCTGAGCCCGTCCCCCGACCCGTCATCCTGCAACCAGTCTCAGGTGCCCCTGAGCTCCACCCAAAATTCATTCTGCCATATAAGGACACTGTCAAAGCAGACCATTTGGTGCCCCCTTCCCTACAGAGGGATGTCCTGCGATTTGACTCCTCCCTGATGTTTCGAGAGTCCCAAGAGGAGGTGCATGATTGGCTGAGCAGTCAGCGAGGAGTGGTGGTACCTGGAGTGGGTGTGGCTCTTCCCTACCTGCCACCCTTCGTCAGCAGTCTGAGCACGCTCAATGCGCTGCTCCAAGCCAGGACATCTCTGACTAAATCATCCCTACAGTTGCTGAGTCGAGAATCACAACACCCCCAAATTCACCCTGACAGCACCAAGACCATGTCCAGTCCAGACCTGCCAGATTCCACGACTGACTCTAAACCAGCTACAGACAACACAGGTAACCCAGGCAACACATCCAACACACACATGAATATATTTCACAAACTGCTCATGCTGGAGGTTTCAGCTGGAAGTGGTTTCATCTCACCTAAACACTGAAATATTTTAGTTTTTTATTTTTATTTTTATAATGATTATTATTATTAATAGTTTTATTTTTAATTGAGCATTGACAATACACATACATAGCATTGGTAATATAGATAGCACAATGAGGAGAGAGAGAAAAAAACAACAAAAATCTCTGACCAAAGGAACACGGACATGACCAAAACAATGCGTTAAAGTAGGAACTGAAGGTATATATCAGTGGTCCCCAACCCCCAGGCTGCGGACCGGTACCGGTCCATCGATCAATTGGTACCGGGCCACACAAGAAATAATTAATTATTTCTGTTTTATGTATTATCTTAGTCTGGACGATCGTATCTGAATCTTATTTTGAAGGGATATTTTAACCTAACGATCGCGACCAGTCACAAGTCCAAGCGCTGTGAGGGCAACAACCCACAACCTACAAAAACCAACGTATAAAGGTTGGGGACCACTGGTATATATGTAAAGTTGGGATCATGGCACTGAAGAAAATGGCAGACTTGGAAATAGGTTTCTTATCATCCCATATGAATGAGATAAAAGCTTTATCAATAGATTGAAAGAAAAATTTGGGAAGAAAAAGTGGGATACACTGAAACAGATACTTTTGGGGAGAACATTCATTTTAATACAGTTCACTTTCCATGCCAGTGAGAGATGAAGTGATTTCCATTCCTTATTATCTAATAGGGCATCCTTGATGGGTCCCCCTCGACAACCGAAAATACTGCAATTGCTTACCATTTATAATTATAAATTATAATTATACATGCTTTAGGTGAGGTATATAAAAGGTATATAAAAGTTTAATCCAGGAAATAAAAGTAGGGCCGTATCCAAATTTCTTTCATTCAAGCAAATATTCCCATTCCACCCTATCAAAAGTTTTCTCCACATCCAGTGCAATAACCACTTCGGGCACCACACTGGATGCAGGAAAGTAAATAATATTTAGGAGACATTTGTAAAAGAATGGCGCCCTGAAGTAAATCCGGTTTGGTCTGTGGAGATCACATCATGCATTGTGGTTTTCAGCCGCAAAGCAAGAGCTCTGGCTAAAATCTTCACATCACTATTTAGGAGGGAGATGGGTCGTACAAACCATATTCCGTATTAGGTTTACCCTGTTTTAACAAGAGGATGATTGATGCTTCAATCAGCGTATCTGGAAGCAACCCATGAGACAGGGAGTCATTAAACATGTGAAATAAAATTGTGGATAGTTTGTTAGAAAACTTCTTATAGAACTCTATTGGGTACTCATGGGGGCCAGGCGTCTTACAAAATTGCTTTTATTGCATTGAAAGTTCAGTTTCCTTTCAATGTTTTGCACTTACGGTAGGGGACCGAAGGTCATTAAAGAATTGTTCTATGTTGGTATTGTTCTCGCTAGTTTCTGATGTATATAAATTGTAGTAAAATTAGGTAAATATATTATATAGCATTACTGTCATTATTGCTCCCATATCTTCATTACAGTTTGTAGTTAGTTAATGATTTACTGCTGCTGTGCATCTGTGTCTCTCTATCACAGGTTCCACTGCTGCTGTAATCATTCTATCATTCATTGTAATTGCACAACATGTTTGTGTTGATTGTTCTGTACATGTGACATCCATTGCACGTCTGTCCGTCCTGGGAGAGGGATCCCTCCTCTGTGGCTCTTCCTGAGGTTTCTTCCACATGTTTTCCCTGTTGGGGTTTTTGTGGGCAAGTTTTTCCTCACTGGAACCGAGGGTCTAAGGACAGAGGGTGTCACTCCCTGTACAGACTGTAAAGCCTCTGAGTATAAATGTGTTTTGTGACTGTGGGCTATACAAATCAAATTTGATTTGATTTGACAGAGGGTTGCTAGCTGCAAACGATGCTAGCTTCCCTGCGGCACATGTAGCCGGAGTTTGGACACTGTTGGTTATTTTAGTATTATTAGAGTTACTCATTTTGAAAATGAAAGAATTAACTAAGCCAAGCAGTGGCGAATGTGTTGAAATGTCAACGAGTTAAGAGAAATAAGGAGGAAACAGGCAGTGTACTGGGAGCCCTTTCCTGTGCATCCTCCCCCTACATATCCCAACCAGAAGTCCTCTGAAATATTTGATATTGTGATGAAGATAAGCAGGTGACTCATCCTCAGGTATGTTTGTTTCTGCGCCTGCAGCTCCCTCTGTCGACCTGCAGGAAGAGGCAGAGCTCGTGGTGACAGTGCGTCAGCTGGTGACAGAGCGTTTCTTAGGTAACCCTGCCTACCAGCTGCTGAAAGCCCGCTTCCTGTCCTGCTTCACTGTCCCCGCTCTCTTGGCTACTGTTCAGACAATTATCAAAAAGACTGTGGAGGAAGAGGGGGAGGAGGAGGAGGAAGAGGAGAGAGTCATAGAAAGAGTGAAACAGAGGAGAGCTGAGGTGAGTTTGTTAACAATGTTTACTTCAATCATAATTACACAACAGGCAGTTCAGACTGAGTGGTCTGATTGGATAAAGGTTGTTCATGAGTGCTCATTTCAAGAATAACAGCACTGAGATTTCCTCATTAGCTGATAAACATAACATTAAAAATAACATTACTCTGTGCAATAACCTGTACATTATAAATTAATTATTTATCCTCACTCCTCCTCACCTTACATTTAGTCTGTTGTACATAGATATGTATATACTGTCATATCATGTCAGAACACAAGCGGTTATAGAGACTATATTTATTCCATCATCTCATCACCAGCCTTTTATCCAGTGTACAAATGCCTATAGACACACTACTGACTTCAGAACGACTGAAGTCAGCTACAACTCCCAAGATGCATTTCACTGATAAAGATCCAGTCACAGAGCTCCACATCAACACTGAGTTTATAATCAGCTGATTCAATTTATTCACCATTGTTCTCAGCCACTGAGGCTCATGGGTATTGTAGTAAAACAGACAGACGTCACTGATCATTTTCTTTGTGTTTTTAGAGATCTGTACTGCTGAGTGACGGCACACGAGTTCCAGCCAATCACATCTCAGGAATCATCAACGCAGATCACACTGGATCAGATCAGACTGGTTCAGAACAGATTGGACCAGTTGAAAGCAGACAGTGTCCAATGAAAAGCTCTGGTCTAAATGTTGACTTGTCCTCTGACAGATGTTCAAATTAAATTAGAGACATTTTTTGATTGGTCCGAGCGTTGAGTCTGGATCAGATTTCTGAAGTTAAAATCAGGCGTTTGAGATCTTGGTGAGTTCATCACCAGTGAAACATGTTCTGTTCTTGTGATGAACTTTGTTTTCATGATGTTTGAATCATTGTCTGGACATTCTATGGCTCTGTGCTGCGTTCAGGGACCTCACACAGAGGAGTAAAGGAACAATGTTGCACTAATCTGTTTTTTTTTGTTTGCTTTTACTTATTCAGAGACTGTGAAGAAAAATAAATTATGACCTGAAATCTTTGTAATAAAGAAAAATGTATCCAAAATTAAGCTGAGTGTGCTCTTTTTAGACACTGTGGACTGTAGCTGGACTGTGGGGAGACTGGACTATAGGGACACTGTGGCAGGCCAGCTGACAGTCTTGCCTGGGCCTGGGACAAGAAAGATGTCTTAGATGTCCTTATTTGATAATTTAATGTGGGCCCAGTTCTGGGGCCCCCGCCTCTACCCCAGGGCTGGGACAGCAGACCCGTTATAAGTCAAATGACTTATATATTTTAGGTTATAGTGTCCCTGTAATTTCCTTGTTTGTCTCTATGAACCTGTTTCTTTTGGACTTTCTTTTTCTTTGTTTAATTTCAATTTAGCTCACTCAGATTTCCAGGAATCTCCATAAATACAAATCAGTGCTGTTGTGACATCACTTCCTGTTTTAGTCAGCTGATGTTTCCTGTTCACACTGAGTCATTCCTCCTGTGACTTCTCTAATCTTTCACTCTCTTCCTCTTTCTGTCACTTTCTGTCTAAACAAGCTCAGCTGACAAGAAAACAAACTTTGATAAATTTTATTATTAATTATAAAGCAATTTTTTCATTAAACTTTAAACACAATTGTGCTTTATATTAGTATTATTAAATACACTCACCGGTCACTTTATTAGGTACACCTTGCTAGTACTGGGTTGGACCCCTTTTTGCCTTTGTTGCATAGATTCAACAAGGTACTGGAAACATTCCTCAGAGTTTGGTCCATATTGACATGATAGCATCACAGTTTTTGCAGATTTATCGGCTGCACATCCATGATACAAATCTCCCGTTCCACCACATCCCAGGTGCTCTATTGGATTCAGATCTGGTGACTGTGGAGGCCATTTGAGTACAGTGAACTCTGTCATGTTCAAGAAACCAGTCTGAGATGATTCGAGCTTTATGACATGCCGTGTTATCCTGCTGGAAGTAGCCATCAGAAGATGGGTACACTGTGGTCATAAAGGGATTGACATGGTCAGAAACAATACTCCGGTAGGCTGTGGTGTTGCTACGATGCTCAGTTGGTAATAAGGGGCCCAAAGTATGCCAAGAAAATATCCCCCACACCATTACACCACCACCAGCCTGAACTGTTGATACAAGGCAGGATGGATCCAGGCTTTGATGTTTTTGACGTCAAATTCTGACCCTAACATCTGAATGTTGCAGCAGAAATCGAGACTCATCAGACCAGGCAATGTTTGTTTATATACTTGTGTTCACACAATTTATATACGTGTCTTCATAGTTTATATATGACCATTCATACTGTTTATATAGGTGTATTTATACAATTTATATATGCGTTCATACTGTATATACTCTACTTCTCTCATTGGCCTTCATCAAATAACTTCAATAATTTCTTCATCTAAGCCATCAACCTGTCTCTTAGACCCCATCCCAACCAGGCTGCTCAAGGATATTTAACCTTTAGTTAGCCCTTCTTTATTTCATATGATCAATCTTTCCTTATTATCCATATATGTACCACAGTCCTTTAAAGTAGCTGTAATTAAACCTCTTCTTAAAAAGCCCACTCTAGATCCAGAGGTTTTAGCCAATTATAGACCGATATCAAACCTTCCCTTTCTTTCTAAGTTACTTGAGAAAGCTGTAGCTAATCATCTGTGTGAATTTCTTCATAAGAACAGTTTATTTGAGGATTTTCAGTCAGGATTTAGAGTCCATCATAGCACAGAGACCGCACTAGTCAAAGTCACAAACGATCTCCTAATGGCATCAGACAAAGGACTCATCTCTGTACTCGTCCTGTTAGATCTTAGTGCTGCATTTGACACCATAGACCATGAGATCCTTTCACAGAGACTGGAACATCAGATTGGCATCACAGGAACCGCCCTAAACTGGTTCAAGTCGTATTTTTTAGATCGATGTCATTTTGTTCACGTCAATGATGAATCCTCCATGCATACCAAAGTCTGTCATGGAGTCCCACAAAGTTCTGTACTAGGACCACTTCTATTCAGTCTATATATGCTTCCTCTAGGGAACATCATTAGGAATCACTCCATTCATTTTCATTGTTAAGCTGACGACACAATTATATTTATCGATCAAGCCTGATGAAACCAGTCAGTTAACTAAACTCCAAGCCATGCCTTAAGGATATATAAAGTTGGATGACCTACAATTTTCTGATGTTAAATTCAGACAAAACTGAAGTTCTTGTAATTGGACCCAAACACCTCAGAATCTCTCTCTCCGGAGACTTGGCTACCTTAGACGGGATCACCCTGGCCTCCAGCTCCACCGTAAAGAATCTTGAGTTATTTTTGATCAGGATTTGTCCTGTAATGCCCACATAAAACAAATTTCAAGTTCTGCATTCTTCCACTTACGCAACATTACCAAAATCAGACGTCGTCTCCCAAGCGGA
Source organism: Nibea coibor (assembly GCA_023373845.1). NCBI lineage: Eukaryota > Metazoa > Chordata > Actinopteri > Sciaenidae > Nibea > Nibea coibor. The sequence goes on from CM041737.1 coordinate 26,246,974, forward strand.
TGCAGAAAAACTAGTCCATGCATTCGTTACTTCTAGGCTGGACTACTGTAACTCATTGTTATCAGGATGCCCCAATAAGTCTCTGAGGACTTTGCAGCTAATTCAGAATGCTGCTGCACGTGTTCTGAGACTCAGTTATGCTGCCATAGGACTAGACTGCCGGGGGACCCCCCCCCCCGTCTCTTTCTGGGTTATGCCTAGTCAGGCATGGTACGGGTTGAAGATGTAGTCACATCTCCCTTTACTGAAAACACTCTCTCTCCCACACACCCCCCTCTATCTCCTTCTCTCTCTCTGTCTCTCTCTCTCTCTCTCTCTTTCTCTCTCTGTCTCTCTCTCTCTCCAATCATCATTACCATCAATGCATGTTACTAACTAAATTTCTTCCCTGGAGATTCTGTGCTTTCTCGTCCAGCAGGTTCTCATGGATCGTGGCTCCTGCTGTGGTCTGCTGCTGACGTCCACCATATATAAGCATTACTGTCATTATTGCTCCCATATCTCCACTACAGTTTAGTTTGTTAATGATTTACTGCTGCTGTGCATCTGTGTCTCTCTATCTCTATCACAGGTTGCACTGCTACTGTAATCATTCTACCATTTATTGTAATTTGTTGTAATTGTACAATATGTTTGTGTTGATTGTTCTTCCTGAGGTTTCTTCCACATGTTTTCCCTGTTAAAGGGTTTTTGTGGGCAAGTTTTTCCTCACTGGAACCGAGGGTCTAAGGACAGAGGGTGTCACTCCCTGTACAGACTGTAAAGCCTCTGAGGATAAATGTTTTTTGTGACTTTGGGCTGCACAAATAACATCTGATTTGATTTGATTTTTTTATGTGTATAAACTATATAAATTCATGTATCAAAACAGTATGAATGCATGTATATTTACAGTTTAATGTCAGTCCGATTTGTTGGTTCACATGATTTTGAATCGTGACAGTCAAAGGGTGGAGAGAGAAACAGGAAGTGAGAGACTCAACTTGTTCCTCAGAAAACACTAGACACAAAGAGACAGACAGACGGATAGACAGACAGACAGGCAGACAGTGTAGCTCAGGTGTATCAGACAACAGAATAGAGGAGAGGCTCTTCAGGTGAGTAATACTCTGGTGTGTGTGTGTGTACTGTTAATATATATTAATATTCTTTGTGTGCAGTCATAGAAATACTCTGTGTACGGTTATACTCTGTGTGTACAGTCATAGTACTACCATGTCAAGTTGTCGTAACACTCTATATGCAATCGTAGAACACGTGTGGGTGGCTATGACTTGGTAGAGCAGGTCATCTGGTAATCAGATGGTCGGCGGTTCGATCCCCGGTTCAATCCCCTCCAGTCTGCATGTTAGTGTCCTTGGGCAAGATTCTGAACTGAAGGCTATGCCATCAGTGTGTGAATGGGTATGAATGGTTAGCTCCTCAAACTAATGAGCAGTTGGCACCTTGCATGGCAGCCAATGCCATCAGTGTATGAATGTGTGTGAATGGGTGAATGAAACGTACTGTAAAGTGCTTTGAGTGGTCAGAAGACTAGAAAGGCACTACAGTCCATTTACCATTTATTATCATGACTGTACACAGAGTATGTGTACAGTCATGATAATACTCTGTGTACAGTCATGGTAATACTCTGTGTACAGTTGTAGTACTGATGGACGGAGTGTGTGAGGATGACCTCTGCTGGCTGCAGCTCGATGATTTCAGGATGCTTCTCATAAAAACCATTGAACCTTCACGGATCACCCCGTACCTCCGGCAGTGTCAGGTACTCTTACTGCTTCACTTGTTCCTCCTCCTGCTCCTCCTGCTGCTTCACCTTCATCTACCTGCTCTGCTTTGTGACACTCCTATTGCTCCTCAGGTAATCAGTGCTGAGGATGAGGAGCAGCTCTTCAATGACCCTGCGCTCGTTATCAGGAGAAGAAAAGTCGGTAAGAACCGATTACATCAGGATCTTCTGCATATTAATGAGCTTAATTGGCCTAAAGGCAGGTTATCTAACTCTAGCAGCCAATGACTGAGTATCCCTGATGCAGGACGTGTCTGGGATCATGTCTTTGATGACCTTTGACCTCCACAGGAGCTTTGCTGGACATCCTTCAGAGGACAGGGGTCAAAGGTTACACAGCCTTCCTGGAGAGTCTGGAGCTGGATTATCCTCAACTGTACAGCCGGATCACTGGGAAAGAGCCCAACAAGACCTTCAGCATCCTGATTGGTTCATCTACCTGTCTGACTATCTACCTGTCTGTCTGTTTACCTGTCTGTCCATCTACCTATCTATCAGTATACCAGTCTGTCTTTCTCCCGGTCTGTCTACCTGTCTGTTTACCTGTTGGTCTACCTGTCTGTCTGTTTTCCTGTTTTTTTTTAGCACTCTGTTTGTTTTCCAACAGTTTTCCTGTCTGTCTGTTCAGACACAGCAGGTGAATCTGGTCTGACCCAGTTCTTGATGTCGGAACTCAGCCGGCTCCAGAGGGCACTGCAGGACGAGCGGAGGCGTCGACAGCAGGCATGCTCTGTCGCTAAGGAACAGGTGGGCAGGTTGCTAAGGAATGGGTGCTGGTTGCTATGGTAGAGCAGTAGATTGTGTGATTACATTGATGGTATTTGTCTGCAGGAGGTGTGGTCTCGGCAGCAGTACCTGAGGGACCGCGAGCTGAAGAAGCTGACTGAGCGTCTGCAGAAGGTTCGCGAGGAGCGTGAGCATCTGAGCGATGAGGTCAAACAACTCAGAGATCACAACTACAGTCTGATGGCCGACATCAACACTCTGAGCCAGGACAAGAGTCACGCCCTGCTGGCCAATAGAGACCTGCAGATAGAGGTCAGCTGACCCCCCCCCCCCCCCCCCTCCCCATTTCCATCTGAGAAACACCTGCAGGTGGAGTTGACCTTTGACCTCTGTGTGTGCAGGTGGAGCGGCTGAAACACACGGTGCTGAGAGCCGAGAGTCAAACAAGACTGTTGAGACGACGAACACTGAGACCGTTACAGGAGGTACAGACACCTGAGAGACTTGAGACACCTCAGCACGATACTCAAACACACACCTGAGATACCCAAACACATATGAGACACCTGACACACCTGAGATACCTGAAACTGTGTGGATGGTTTAATGATGACATCATTATCATCATCATCATCATCATCATCATCATCATCAATCATCAATAATTAATGAGATGTTTGAATTGTTTTCAGAGCAGGAGTCTGGCTCTGCCCACTGAGACCTTCTTCCACCCCAACAGACTGGAGGAGCTGAAGGAGGAGAAACAGGAGCTGAAAGAAGAGAAGAAAGAGGAGAAAAAAGAGAAACAAGAGGACAAGAAAGAGGAGAAGCAGAGTCCAACTCCCCCTCAGATGAACCTCCTCGCTACTGTGTTTAGACTGAGGAAAGACCTCCACAGAGCAGAGGAGCAGAGAACCAGGGTGAGGAGGAGGGGGAGGAGTGAGGGCAGGAGGGGCAGAGAGAGAGGAGAAGGAAGAGAGAGAGGAGGAGAGATGAACTGAGATTGATTGATTTGTTGGTTTCAGAGTCTGGAGGAGAAGGAGGAGCTGGAGCTCCGGTGTGCTCAGCTGAAAGGAGACACCAGGATGTACCGTCAGCGAAACAAACAAACCCTGAGACAGATGGAGGAGGTGATCAGAGAAAGAGACAAGGTGAGGTGGAGGAGGACGAGTTGAACATGTCAGAGGTATCATCTTACAATGATGATGTCATGACTGTCTGATCTGATTGGTCCAGGCTCTGTCGTCGCGGGCTGAGCAGCAGGAGGAGGCACGGCTGCTCCTGCAGGAGAAGGATCAATACAGGGAGCAGGTCAGGCAGCTCACTGAGCAATCGGATAGGCTGGAACTCCTCCTGCTCAGGTCACAGGGGGAGGAACTACAGCTGAGGACACGCCTCCGCAGACTCACCTACAACTCCCACCAGGTGAGGAGGAGGAAGTGATTACACAATGCTGTGATGATGATGTGAGGATGATGTAATGATGAAAACTTTATTCCTCAGTGTGAGAGGAGCAGTGAGGAAGAGGAGCCCACAGAGAATGCACCTAAAGGTGAGTCACGTCATATAAACACTTGAAGTGATGTCATATCATGTGACTTGGCATCATGTGACCATGTGTTCAGGGAGCAGTGAGGAGGTCTGCAGCGGGACGTCAGGGGAGAACGAGGAGGCAGTGCTGCAGTGTCACGACACTCCTCCAGGAGGAACCACCGTACCAACACAGCAGACCAGCCCTGCTGCAGGATGGGTAATTTAGCTGCTTCTGTGTGTCAGCTAACTGAAGTCCACAACAAATCAAATCAAATCAAATCAAATCAAATCAAATCAAATTTTATTTGTATAGCCCAAAGTCACAAAACACATTTTGCCTCAGAGGCTTCACAGTCTGTACAGGGAGTGACACCCTCTGTCCTTAGACCCTCGGTTCCAGTGAGGAAAAACTTGCCCACAAAAACCTTTAACAGGGAAAACATGTGGAAGAAACCTCAGGAAGAGCCACAGAGGAGGGATCCCTCTCCCAGGACGGACAGACGTGCAATGGATGTCACATGTACAGAACAATCAACACAAACATGTCGTACAATTACAATGAATTACATTGTACAACAGTCCACATTACTGTGTTAACTAACAATGTCCCCATAACATCTGTCTGTCTGTCTATCTTTCTGTCTGTCTGTAGGAGGAGGAGGAGGAGGAGACAGACGGCTCTTTGTCCTCCAGGAGTCGTCCAAACTTCTTCTATCGTAGGTCAGCATCTTTTTAACTTCCTGTATATATATTTACATTTAGACATTCACATTTAGTCATTTAGCAGACACTTTTATCCAAAGCGACTGACAGAGAAGGGAATAAATATGTGTGTGTGTGTGTGTGTGTGTGTATTCACCTGTGTGTATTTTCTCATTTCCATGACATGATAGGAAGCGAGCTGTCAGATCCAAGATTTGCTGTAAGGAGTACACTGCCGGTAACCTTGACGACAGTAGTGGCAGTGACATCACCGACTCTGATTGAACATCACGTGATCAGCTGACATGATCAGTCAGCTGTTTGTTTGTAGTCTAACTTTCTTGTTATAAAAATTAGGATTACACTGCTATTGAGGTACTTCAACCTATACGATGTTTGTGTGTTCTTATTCATTACATGTCTTAAGTGCACTTCCCTTTGATGTTACTGAGACTGGCAGGGTGAGGTAAAGTTTAGGTTAATGTATAAATAGAAGAACGGAACAATGGTGACATTTAGATTAGGGGGCATGTTGAAGAATAACCGTTTGCAAGTTATATATGCAAATTGTCTGTTAACAATTGGCAATGGTTGAGACAGCCCATTTTTAGGAAAAATCTATAAGAACCAACTGTCAGAGGTCCTCAGGGAGCCTTTTTCTCTGTAACCCATTTAGTGTGTTGCACTGTGAAACGCTCCTCTTGTACAAGAACAATAAATTCAACTTAAACTTTGATGCTTTGAATCTGGTCCTCCTTATTCAAGGGTTTTCTTTAAAATTCCTGTAACATTTCTAAATGAACAAATAAAAAAATGAAGTCTGGGTTAATTTTTACATAATGTCTACAGAACATCCACAGAACATCTATAACTCAGTGCGTGACACAGTGAACGGGTTGACAGGCTCTGTCTGCAGCAGGTCACAAAATATGCAAATGAGGCCAAACTCTAATTAAAAACAGCTGGTTTTACCAAAACAAACATAAACATCAACAATGACCTGTAGTTACACTTAACATGAAGTTTATTTTTAAACACAGACACACAACAAGCTGTTCAAAGGTTATTTAAAGGTTCTTTAAAAAAATAAATAACTAAAACACCCCGAAGAACAACTCAGACGTCACTTCCTGTCGGCTTTGGTCCAGACGAACCGGTTTAGTTTTCTTCTGCGTTTCTTGCAGGCCGTGAACGCCTCAGTGCTTTCAGTCCGCCCCGTTGTCATGGAGACAGAAAGACTCGGAGAAGGAGACGGTTTACCTGTTAGTTTACCGGAGACGTGTTACTGAGGTTTGGATAAACGTGCTGAGTTGTTTAATGAGTGACCGTCAGCATGTGTGAAAGCAGAGCCGTGCGCAGCGGGAAGGTGTACCGACAGCTGTTCGACGCTCAGGTGAGTCAAACCTGAATTACCGTAGTGAAGTTAGGTTTAAGTTGGATACTGGACAGCCATTCGCTCCGGGTAAACCTCTTCTGCGCTCCGGCTACAGTGCGACTCTGAGCAAGCCACTTGAAATGTTGGACTGGCTCGGAGTCGCGAATATTCAACTTAAAACTAACTGCGGTACCTGAATCTGGGTCCGAGCAGGACAGCACCGGGTCAGGGCAGGACCAGAGTCGACCGGACGTTAACGCTTCTAGACGTCAGTGTTCACGTGACTGAAACGGATAATTTACATTTAGTCATTAGCAGACGCTTTTATCGACTTACAGAGAAGGGAACAATTAAGATACGGTGTGATAAGAAGCTATGACCGTTCTTAAAGGGTTAGATGTATCATGTCCAGGTGTAGGTAGTGCTGGGAGAGAAGGTCCCCTGGAGCTGGAGGTCTTCAGGAGTTTTTTAGAGGTAGAGAGGGACGCCCCTGATCTGGTAGGAACTGGTAGGGCGTTCCCCCAACAGGGAACTGTTATCTGTCTGTTGTCTGTGAGTTGCTGTTAGTTAATGTTAGCATAGTCTGTTAGCTAATGTTAGCTCAGTTTGTTGTTCAGACTTTGTTGTTTCTGTTTTTAAGGTTCAGCTCTCCAGATCTCTGCTGGCAGGACGGACAGACACCAGGACAGACTGTCTATCTGCAGAGGATAGCAACACACACTGTAGTACGACCAGCAGGTAGACAGACAGGCAGTCGGAGAGAGAGACCGTCAATATACCATCATGCACATCCACAAACTGAATTACTTAACATGTCTCTCTCTGCCTGTTTGCCTGACTGTCTGTCTCTCTGACTGTCTGTCTCTCTGACTGTCTGTCTCTGCCTGTCTGTCAGGGGGCAGCAGTTGGACATTGATGATGATGTTGATGCTGTCAGCAGACTTCCTGACACCGTGGGTTCGTATGATTGGTTCTCTGATGTCACCTGATAAAATGGTTATTTCACATTCAGTTCTCACGGCCAATCACAGCTCTCTCTGTCTCAGTGGTCCATGACCCAAGCTCTGACATCATCGAACGACTGACGGAGAAACGAGGCAAAAAACACAAAGAAGCCCTGAAACAGCTGGAGGTGGAGCTCACTGACATCAGCCAGGTACAACACACCTGAGGTTTGATACACCTCAGGTTTGACACACCTTAAGGATCAAATCAAATTTTATTTGTATAGCCTAAAGTCACAAAACACAAGGAGTATACACCTGAGGTTTAACACACCTGAGGAAGGGAGTACATACCTAAGATTTGATACACCTGAGGTTTGATGCACTTGAGGTTTGATACAGCTGAAATAATGTAGTCTGCTTGTGCTTGTGACATTGTGTCCTATACCAGCACTTATGCAACAGACTCTCGTCCAATCAGATCACTCAGTCTGAACTTCCTGTTGCGTATTTCACTATAACACACTTGAGAAAGTAAACATGATGCTTCATCTTACCTGAACTAATTTACATATTGTTGTTTCAGGTGTGTGAGATTCAGGTGAGGACAGTAAGTCTGGAGCTGCAGTCCTCTCTCCAGGAGGTGGATCTCAGGTTGAACACCCTGAAGGACCAAATGGACAAGCTACAACACCTAGAACACGTCGGTCTACAGGTACACATGAACACCTGAAACACATCAGTGTACAGGTACACATGAACACCTGAAACACGTCAATCTGTAAACATGTGTGTGTGTGTGTGTGTGTGTGTGTGTGTGTGTGTGCGTATGTTTTCAGGAGGTGTGTGTTCTGTGGCAGCAGGTGGAGGAGCAGGTGAAGTTGAAGAAGTCAAGGATCATGGAGCTGAACCACAAACTGACTGAATCTGAGGCTCAGCGGACTGACAAGGTCAAAATCTGAGCATAAAGGGTTAATTTATCCACAAGGACACACATCTTTATCAGACGTTCTTTAAACATTCTTTAAACATGTTTGTTTTTTTGGCATCAGCAGCAATCAGCTTGTTTGTGACTGTCTACATGTTTCTCTGTCTTCTTTTCTTCTTATAGATCAAAGGCGTGCTCAAGATGTACCGCCACCTGTTGGAGAAGATCAGCTTCCTGCCTCCGCCTGTTGTGTGTAGACTGATCCACAGCGAAGCCACGGTCGGTACCTCACGGTAACCTTTAACCTCTGACCCCAAACATCATCGTCACACTGCTCTTGGTCTGTGTCTAGATGTTGAATCAGTCTCTTCTGGCGAATCGTCGCAGCGTGGCTCGACTGCTGTTGCTCCTACAGGAGGAGAACCTGAAGCAGGAGTCCCTCCTCCGTCTGCACTGGGAGGACTGTCTGAGCTGCTGGAGGAGGAACAAAGTCAAGGAGGTCATAGACCGCTTCAGGTGGGTGGAGAATATGACAGGTTCAAACAGGTCATAGACATGTTCAAACAGGTCATAGACATGTTCAGTCATATCATAGACAGGTTCAAACATTCAATGTGAATGCTTTTAGCGCCAGGATCCTGAATCAGCACTATATAAAGCACTGTATAAACTGATCCTGGGTCATTGCTCCTTGTATAAACTCATCGTTGATCACTGGTTCTTGTATAAACTGATCCTTGATCAGTCGTTCTTGTGTTGTAGGACTTTCTGCAGCAGTGAAGAGGACCAGCAGGTGGTCTTGGTCTGGACGGTTCAGATGAAACAGACTCAAAGAGTTCTGACAGAACAATGCCGTGACGTCATCCATAACATCTGGTACCAACAGCTGTTTGTCACCAACACTGTCCTTTCGTTGGCTAGAGGATCATTTTTTCAGCCCTCCCACAATCAAATATGTCCATTCACATTCTGCCTCTTTGTTTCAGCTTGCTGGTCCCGCCCTCCTGCTCCACAGCACTGGTCTCTGATTGGTTCAACCAGCTGACAGCTGTCAATCAACAAATTGGTAACTGTGTCTGTCTGTCATGTTCTTTTTCAGATGACAGATGTTTCCTGTGAGAGAGCTTTCTCACATGAACACATGACATGTCATCATCATCATCTCTTCTTCTGTGGTGCTTCCCTCAGAGACTCTTCACGCTGACTTCCTCCATCAACTGCGACAACGTTATGAACAGACGTGGAAGGATCGACTAGCTGAGGTGCAGAGCTGTCAGGTGAGTACTACAACATGTACTACAAGTGTAACTACAGTAGTTACTTGTATTTCTTCACAGAGCAAAAATAAAATAAAAAAAATAAAATGGTACAACAAATAAAAGAAGTTGAAGAGAAGAGCAATAAAAATTAAAAACCAAATACTCCCTCTTTTCCCAATCTGCCTGGTGAGTTGCTGATTGAAACCCTGTTTTCCTTAGAGCCTTTGGGACGGGGTGCAATATCCTATTTTTATAATTTCGTGTCCAATCTGCAAAATCCTTCTTTGGAGGCTTTTGGAGGTTTAAAAAAACAATTAAACAAACAATAAAAACAATAAAATGTTGCAGCTACAAATGCATAGTCCAACCATAGTCCTGTGGTGTGGAACCTGTCTATCTGTCTTCATGTTATTGATTGGTGTATTGACCGTGTAGTACATGTTATTGATTGGCATATTGATCATGTTCTCCTGCAGGAAGAGCTCTCAGCTCTGCAGCTGTCAGAGGAGGAAGTGAATGACATTGTCAACTCTCAGCTCCTCACTCTGATTGGACGAAGCCAGACTCAGGATGAAGAACGATTGACTGTTTTAGATGTCAGTCACACAAACCTCACAGAGACTTCACAGAATCTAAATGTCCACCTTTACCCTCACCTGTTCACCTGTTCTGCGTTCATGTAACCTGATCTGTCCACCTGTCTGTCTGTTTCTCTGCAGCTGTGCTATGACTGTGTGGCCCGTCACACTCTCAGTCTCAGCAGGTGTGTGTTTGTTGTGATGCGAGGAGCAGCGTTGCTATGGGAGACACACAGTCACAGGTTAAAGATGAGAGAAGAAGAACTGCAGCAACACCTGGACGACCTGAGACACTCCCAACAACAACACACACAGGTGGGTCTGACATACACATACACAGGGTTTATGAGCATCTGTCATCAGACTTTCCCATGACGCTTTGCTGCTGTAATGTCAGAGGAAGAAGGTACGTCTGGATGACCTGCTGGCTGGACTCCGTCAGGAGAGCAGTGAGGATGCTCTAAAGACGTCTCTAGACAAAACTATCTGTTACCTCCAAGACATCCAGCACAGGTACTACTAATGCTAATACTTGTGGAAATCGGGTTAAACAATGCTTTTAATGTGAAGGTCTGACTTCCTGTGTGTGTGTGTGTGTGCAGCTGCACTGTTGCTGTCTCTGATCAATGTCAGCTGTTGGATCGTCTCCCTTCTGTCCTCCTCGACGATCTTTTCTCCTACAGCAGCAGCATCAGCTCCTTTTACCACCTTGACCATGCCTACACACCGGTAACCATAGAAACCACTCACATGTTAGTCACAGGAAGTGTTTCTCAGGTCAAGACTGTGATCTTCCTCCTTAGAGTCCAGAAGAACTGCAGAACCTGGACCCATCATTCGCCGAGCCCGCCCAGCCAACAAAGCCGGGTCAGAACTAGTTCTCAATGCAGCTCATGTTTAACTGATTTGTTCTGGTCTGAAGTGGTGTGTTTGTTTGTGTAGAGCTCAGTGACAAACCAGAGAAGGGGACAGACAATTGTCCAATCATCTGTCAGAATGACCCCACCCAGGATTGGCTAACTGAGGTGAAGATCAATGACAAACAATGATTGACTTCTTATTGGTCCAGAGAAACATGTGTGTGTGTGTGTGTGTGTGTGTGTGTGTGTGTGTGTGTGTGTGTAGGCAGATTCCTCTTTGCTGGAGATCTGTGACATCAACAGTGATGTCATGTTCACATCATCCAGGGGCATGGCCTATGGTGGCCCTGCCTTCAGATGCCCTGCCCCTGACCTGCGAGACAACCTGCAGCAGGAAACACACCTGAGCCTGTTTCCTGTGGAACTGCTCACACACACACTCAGCAGGTACCCACACACACATGCACACATACACACACACACACACACACACACACAAACACAGTTGACTGTGTTTCTGTCCAGCATGCGGACTCTGTTCTTGGACCACCTGGAGCAACATTTCCATGATGTCCTTCGCTCGGCTGTTGCCATGGTGACGGTCAGGAAGGAAGCAGTTCATTCAGAGCTGAAACTCGAACTGCAGGACCTCAACCCAGAACACATCAAGACCCAAATCTACCAACCACGCCTGGGTAACACACCAGTTTATCTCCAGTTTATTTCCAGTTTGTCACCAGTTAAACCAATTAACATGTATGTGTGTAGCTGAGCTGCAGGTCCACTCCCACCTTGTGGACTCTCACTGTGAGGCGGTCTCACACTTGTTGACTTCCTGTCGGGTGGAGCTGGATGAGCTCCAGACTACCATCAGCAAGAAGAACCAGGAGTTCACTGCCATCTTGTCCAAGATGGAGGACAGCACTCTGACAGCTGACAGTAGCCAATGGTAACAGCCTACCTGTCTTCCTGTCTGTCTGCCTGTCTTCCTGTCTGTCTGACTGCCTGTGTATCTGTCTGACTATCTGTCTCTACAGTCTGGAGGGTCTCAACTCCGCCCTGCAGGACTGTGTGGATCAACACATCAAAGACACCCAGCACTGTGAGACTACCTTCAGACAGATGGTTCAGACGAGATTGGAGGGAGTCAGAACCAGAACAACAGAACTCCTCAACTCCTTCAGGTAACACCTGGAAGGTTTCCAAAGACAGTTAAACTGAGGGTGGTTATATTTCCGGCTCCTCCGGTCTGCATTTCCAAATGTCCTCAATCATATGCAGGTTAACACAGTATCAACAATACAATGAAATGTGTTGGACAAGAGTAACCTGTCCGCTCTGCATTAAAAGGCTCCGCCCTCAGTCTGCAGATGAGATGTGTCATGTGAATGCACCTATGGTGGGTCAATGTCAGTCAGAGGTCAGTGTCACCTCTCGACCCATCTGAACAGCCATCAAGCTGTTCAGACGGGTTGACAGAGACTGAAGTCCTGGGTCAGCCTGGAGTCCAGGAGCATCTGGTTCAGGTAACACAGAGCTCTGGGTTCTGTTCTGAGGTTTCTCCTCCTGCAGGTTGTTCAGTGAAGGAGGAGACTTTGCTCCTCGGGAGGTGAAGGTCTTTCAGAGGCGACTGAAGGAGGAAACCAAAGAGATCAGTGTGACCGAGGAATCCATCTACAGTGAGCTGGAGGCGTTTGGGTCCAGGAGTTTACAACAGGTGTGACCTTTGAACACTGCTCACATCATCAAACCAAATCAAAACAGGAAGTTGAAGTTTGTGCTTCTTGTTCAGGTTAAAGAGGCATCGAGTCGCTTTGAGGAGAAACTGTTTCTCCTGAAGTCTGAGGTGAAGTTCACAGAGAAGACCCAGAAAGTCCTAAGCAGCACACGAGTCCACATCAAAGCTGAGGTGTCTGTCTGACTGTGTCTGTCTGATTGTCTGTCTGACTGACTGACTGACTGTCTTCAGTAAACATGTTGAACTCTGCAGGCAGCCTGCAGTAATCAGCAGCAGTTGTCCATCAACAGCATGTTGGAGGATCTGAAGAGAATGATGGCAAACAGAGAGGTACACACACAGGTACACATACAGGTAAACATGCAGGTACATACCAATATACACAGGTACACACAGTTATATTACCATGGAAATGGCAGAGTAATATTAATGGTGAGATCTTACGCTGATTCAACCAATCAGATGTCTGTCTGCAGGTGTCTCCTGATCAGGTGTGTTCTTTCTTGTCATCACTGAATGAAGGACTTGTGAGGCGGTGTGAGTACCTGGACTTCTCTTTGGTATGTTACTTCCTGTTTCATTCGACTACCTATGGCCTGTGGTCCTGTTCCCACCCGGTGTTACCATGGTGACCAGTCATGGTGATGTCACTTATGTTTATCATTTCAGTATGTTATTTTTAACAAATTGTTCTTCAGAAAGCCTCACACACCAGATATGAACGGACTCTGAGTCAGGTTGACCTCAACTACCACTACACACAGGTACACACAGGCCAGGTGTGACTCTGAACTGCCTATATGTGGAATACAGGTGTGTTATTGCATGTTGATTTTTGTGTTGTTCCTGTGTCATTGTATGTTGTCTGTGTGTTGTTTATATCCTGTCTGCAGCAGAGCCTGTCAGGTGATCCCGAGTCAGTGAAACCGATCTGGTCGGGTCCACTTCCTGGGTTACTGCAGCCGAGCAGAACCAGTGAGGAGCTCCTTGATGACCCTGTTATTGGCATCATCAAGTCCCTGAACAGGTGAGTCCTCCAGCTGATCTACTGACTGTCTGTGCTGGCTGATGTTGTTGATGATGGTGATGGTGGTGATGATGATGATGAGTGTTTGCTCTTTCTTCTCATTTGTTACTGATGTGTGCGATCAGGGTCTCTGTGGTCCATGATGAGACAGCAGAAGAAAACAGAGGGCGACCAGCTGCTGGTAAAAAGTGACTTTGTATGACTCCACGAGTTATCAGCTGCCTGAGGACGTTCTGTCTGTGCTGTGTTGATGCACAGATGAAGCATCATAATGTGATGTAATTTCCTGATTTCTTTGACCTCACTCACATCAGCCTGACAGCATCTGTGTGTCTGCAGGTCCCAGTCAGATCCATCGTCTTCATCACAGAGGTTCTGAGTCTGTCACTACACTGAGGTGCAACCTGTCAGACACAACTCTGGACTGACTAACATCTTTACAACCTGTCAGACACAACTCTGGGCTTCATCGTTTTTTGGGGGGTTTTTTTATGTGTGGGTATGTGTGTGAGCAGGGCTGGCAGGTCCATCAGGACTGACCGAAGGTTCCAGGTGTTTGGACCAGAACCAGATAGAGAGGTTCAGTCACACTTCATCTCCATGGTGACTGCTCTGCTGTGGAAAGCCAATGATGTGCTCCTGCTGGTTGCAGAGGTAATGCTGTTTGTTCACAGTCAATCTAAAAGCACGTCAAAGTTCAACATCTGACTTTAAATCTGTTGTCAGGACTTTTATCGGCGTGAGCGCAGCAATATCAGCAGGCTCCTCCTACTTCCTGACAGTTTGGACCAATGGGCTGAGAGCATGCAGCAGAGGCTGCTGGGATACCAGGAACAGGCCAGGAAGTTTCTGAGCACAAGCAGAGAGGGTATACACACACACACACACACACACACACACACATTACCTTAGATTCAACAGAACTGGGCTCAGCAACTGGACTGGACCACAGCCACAGGTTATAACACAGCCTCTGACCAACAGGGTTGGACTTTATGATGACTCAGCATGGGATGCCAGGAGCCAAATCTGGCAAGAAAACCACCTCGGTAGCCTGCTGTATTCTTAGACTGGACACTGCTGTGTTCAGAGGTTCTGTTGCTGTATTCACTGTTAGACTGGTCACTGCTGGTTCTGTTCGGTCTGGCTGTGTTCACTGGAAGGTAGATGCCAACATCAGTATCTGTCTGTCTGTCAGAACTGGTGAATCAGCTCTCCATGTTGGACGAGCTGCTCCGTTTGTTACCTGCAGTTTTGATCGGTAACTATGAGCAACAACAGGGGGCAGAGTTGACAGAAGACCTGGGCAGAGTCAGACTGAAGCTGGAGGAGATGCTGGCCACCAGTGAGAAGGAGAAGGTGAGAACAGTGACATCACAGTGTGACGTCATTGCAGTAATCAGATCTCAGATCAGTGTTTGTTCTCCATTAGTGTTTGAATGTGGGTCGGCTGCGAGTGTCTCTGACAGATGGCGAACTTCAGGCCGTGAATGCTGACGAGGAGCTCAGACAGCAGCAGCTGCACACCGCCATCTGCAGCACACACCTAAAAGTACAGGTAGGAGGAGGGCGGAGTCAGTCACCTGCTAACATCAGTACCTGCCAGGGAGAAGAGTCAGCATGACTTTTTATGTTCAGGAGTGTGTGCGAGTCAGAGGGGAGCAGTTTGTGACATCACTGGGGTCTCTGACAGAGAAGCTGATGCATCAGATGGATGACCTGCTCACACCTTCAGGTGAGTTCTTACTTATTAAACCCAAGGATAACAGGAAGTCCAGCCTGTGTACCTGTGAGGTACGAACCACATCTGGGTCATCTGGACTAGGTTTAACATCATCCAGGTGTGGTTCTTGTGAGTTATTATAAACTGTTTCCCATTTTTCTGTACCTAGAAACCAATGCTTCACACTTTGAAGACAACAGTGTTACCATGGAGACAGGAGGTGAAACAGGGCAGAGATCCTGTACAGCTGGCAGGTAACACCTGATCTAACACCTGACCTGCTTCATGATCCCACCTACTCTGCATATGATTGGCTGGTTGGTTAGCCTCAGGCATCGGTTAGAACAACATGTTGATTACTACCAATCAGAGGCAGAGTAGGGGCGGGTCTCAGAGGCCTCTGACAACATAGCTGTGACATCAGAGCAAAGCTGATTGAAAGTCTTTCACAATAAAAGCACCCTGTGTCTTTCCTGCAATGCTCATAGTGAGCGTGTGTGTTTGAGGACCTGGTCTGGTATCTCGTACCACTTACCACTGACATCTTGTGTTACCACGGCAACAACACCATCCATCACCACAACCAAGTGCACCCTGGGACATCTGGCTGTTATACAGCAGAGAGACGCCGCTGCGACGGTACACTCACTCACACACATACACACACACACACACACACAATCCCTGCATATATATCCTCATTACCTTTAATGATGTGTTTCAGGTGTTCATGTTCAATTAAAGGTAATACAAATAAATCAGTTAATCACACATTTGCTTTTTCCTTTGTGTATTTCAGAAGTTTGAACAGCTGATTAGGTCGGAGTTGTTGCTTTCAGACGATGACAAAAGAAGACGAGTGAGAGAGCTACAGTGCTGGAACACACACTGGAGACAGCAGATACACACTCTGAAACATACGACACACAAACACTGATTGGTTATGTGTTGCTGACATGAAGGCCTGACATTTAATAAACCACAGAATGAGAACAGAGTCTCATCGCTCATGTTTTAGATAGTCCATTGATAATATAACACAAGTTTACGTGTTTGACAATTCACTTTAATTTTATTTATATAGCACTAATTCATAACTTCACAGAGACGCGATTAAGAAACACTTGAAGACACACAGTCCTCTGCAGGACCCAGATCATGGTGGTCCAGGTTAGGGTTAGGGGGGTTAGAGGGGTGCCCGATTGCAACACCAACACCACAAGTCGGGTGGGAGTCAGGTGAAACGGGAAGTCAGACACTTAGAGAAGACGAGGCTGAGAAGAGGAGACAGGGTGTTCAGAAAGAGATGTGCCCACACCTTCACCAATACCGTGCCAACTAGGCAAAACCTGGATGTTCCTCCCCAACCCATCACCCCCCCATCAGAGGGGAGAGAAGAAGAGGGAGAGGAATGACAAGTTGAGAAGAGGGAATGGGGTGTTCAGTAAAGGGAGATGTGCCTATACCAGGGGTCGGCAACCCAAAATGTTCATAGACCCATATTGGCCCAAAAAAACAAAAACCATACCTGTCTGGAGCCGCAAAAAATTAAAAGCCTTATATAAGCCTAATATGGAGGCAACATAGGCTGTCAGTATATTAGCTATATAAGCCTACTATTAAAATGACTAAGTAGGCTACAAATACAAAATGAGCATTCGTAATATTTATTTTCCCTGCAGTGAATCCTGGAGAGGATGACGCACCACGTGACTACTCAGCTGTACGATATTTGGTGCTTCAAGTTTAACTTCCATTACAATATTAATGTTTTGTTTTGTTGCATTGATTAAATTATAGAAATACAGATTTTTGGTGTCTTTTTTTATTGAGGATTTGAGAAAAAAACAATGGGATGTGCATAATAGGCCTCCTGTAATTTCTCTGCAGGCTACAGACAGGTGAGTGGTTAGGGAAAGGGAAAAACTCTCCGCGATGGGAAGGAGGGTGCACTGGCCATCCTCTCCGCAGACCTCCCTCCACGCCAGTCCCGTGTCTGCTGCTGGCGGTTTTGCTGGCGGCGTCTCCCGTAACGGACCTCCGTCCAGCCATCCATCTCAAACAAAAAACACTCCGATACTGAGGAAAAACTCCAAGGAAAAAAATAGGTAAGTAATAAAAGGTTAAAAAATTAGGTAAGTAATAAAAGGTTAAAAAATTAAGAAAAAACTGAGAGTCTCTAAACTCAAGAGATTTTTTATTTAGGGTTAGGGGTTAGGGTTAGGAGACGGCCCATTCATTCTGATTCGAGTTGGAAGCGGCTTCCCCTTGCTGTACTAAGTAGTGAGAATGTGGAAGGTGGAAGCGGCCGTCCACTAGATGGCGGCGTCGGATAGGCTATGGGAGGCCGCTGAATGGGGGTCTATGGGGCGCGGAAGCGCGGGGCGCGGCGTGGAAGCGGACCCTTGCCGGGTCGGGCGCTGGCGGCGGATGGGAACGCGGAAGGGCTTCGGGTGGGCGTTCCCGATCGAGGGAGGGGGCGGGGCGGGCGGGCCCGGTCGGAGGGGAGGGGCCGCGGGCGGGGCTAGGCAGGGGCGGATGCCCGGAGGGGGTGGCCCGCGCAGGAAGGCGTGGACGGGGGGCGGAGCGAGGAGGTCGGCCGGCGGGGGCGGAGCTTGTGCAGGGCCGGACCGGGAGGTCTGGGGGCCCTGGTGGGGGGGGGGCCCAGGAGGTGAGGGGTCCCCTGGAGACTGAGGGGTAGAGTGGGGAGGTCGGCAAGCGGGGAACCCCCCCCCCGGCAGAGGGTGTCACTCCCTGTACAGATTGTTAAGCCCTCTGAGGCAGAATGTGTTTTGTGACTTTGGGTAAATACAAGTATATACATATACAATTAAGTAGTGAGAATATGGAATGCACCATATTGTCACTAGTTACCATTGACTTTGTCTGGGATTGCCGAGCGGGGGCGGAGCTTGTGCAGGGCCGGACCGGGAGGTCTGGGGGCCCTGGTGGGGGGGGGGGGCCAGGAGGTGAGGGGTCCCCTGGAGACTGAGGGGTAGAGTGGGGAGGTCGGCGAGCGGGGTACCCCCCCCCCGGCAGAGGGTGTCACTCCCCCCCCCCGGCAGAGGGTGTCACTCCCCGTACAGATTGTCCTCCTGTCAAGCTCAGACTACAGAGAAGCTTGCCTCTCATGTTCCCTAAATATCTTAGGTCCCACATCCTCCAGGGCCATATCTCAGCGAGGGAAGGTCCGGGAGAGGCGTGGGGGGCGTCGTCCGAGAGCTGTCGGCGGTGTCTACAATATATTCAAAGCTCAGGCCACTGGGACACTAGGGGGCGTAGTTGGTAAAAATGAATGCTAACTGATAGGACTATGGAAGGCCACCATATTTGAACTAGTTAACATGGGCTTGACCTTTGACCTCTTGGGGGTGAAACAAAGGGGGCGAAACGAAGGGGGGTGACAGCCACGGGCCGTGGCTTCAGATATTCCCAGGGTTAGGGTGGGTTTCAGCCCCTCTGGAGCCCTCAGTGTCCCTTTTTCTGAGCTCTCCTGTCAAGCTCAGACTACAGAGAAGCTTCTTTGATGCCTCTCCTGTGCCCTGAATATCTCAGGTCCCACATCCTCCAGGGCCATATCTCGGTGAGGGAAGGTCCGGGAGAGGCGTGGGGGGTGTCGTCCGAGAGCTGTCAGCGGTGTCTACAATATATCCGAAGCCCAGGCCGCTGGGACACTAGGGGGCGTAGTTGGGGAAAATGAATGTTAACTGATAGGATTATGGAAGGCCACCATATTGTCACTAGTTACTAATGATTTTGGGATTGGGAGCAGGGACAGAGCTCATGCAGGGGTGGAGCAGGGGAGCCAGAGGGCCTGGTGGGCCCGGGGCGGGGTGGCCCCGAGGCGGGGTGGCCCCGAGACGGTCTCGGGCCCCTCTACTGCATATGTGAGGACAGACAAGGCACCCACACGTTTTGTCCATTGGCTCCCAGTCAGAAAGCCTAGTCAAAGGCCAAAACCCTGAGAGGAGAGAGCTGGACAGCTCCATGTGGATTAGGGTTAGGGTTAGGCCCCCCCTGGATCCGAGAGCCACAATCCGGGTGTCTACGGAAAGGTCCGGCCGAGGCGAGCGCAATGCCCTTGGAATGGAGTCTCTTGGTGGCTCCCCTGTCGAGCTAGGGGGTGACAAAGAGTCAAAATCCCCACATTCTCCGGGGCCATTTCTCAGCGGGGGAAGGTCCGGGAGAGGTGCGGGGGGTATCATCTGAGAGCTCTCAGTGGTGTCTATGACATATCTGAAGCCTGGGCTGTTGGGACTTTAGGGGGCGTAGTTGGGGAAAATGAATTTTAACTGTTAGGATTATGGAAGGCACCATATTGTCACTAGTTACTATTGATTTTGGGATTGGGAGCAGGGACAGAGCTCATGTAGGGCTGGAGCAGGGGGGCCGAGGGGCCCGGTGGGCCCGGGGCGGGGTGGCCCCGAGAAGGTCTCGGGCCCCTCTACTGCATATGTGAGGACAGACAAGGCACCCACACGTTTTGTCCATTGGCTCCCAGTCAGAAAGCCTAGTCAAAGGCCAAAACCCTGAGAGGAGAGAGCTGGACAGCTCCATGTGGACTAGGGTTAGGGTTAGGCCCCCCCTGGATCCGAGAGCCACAATCCAGGTGTCTACGGAAAGGTCTGGCTGAGGCGAGCGCAATGCCCTTGGAATGGAGTCTCTTGGTGGCTCCCCTGTTGAGCTAGGGGACGACAAAAAGTCAAAATCCCCACATTCTCCGGGGCCATTTCTCAGCGGGGGAAGGTCCGGGAGAGGTGCGGGGGGTATCATCTGAGAGCTCTCAGTGGTGTCTATGACATATCTGAAGCCTGGGCTGTTGGGACTTTAGGGGGCGTAGTTGAGGAAGATGAATTTTAACTGTTAGGATTATGGAAGGCACCATATTGTCACTAGTTACTATTGATTTTGGGATTGGGAGCAGGGACAGAGCTCATGTAGGGCTGGAGCAGGGGGGCCGAGGGGCCCGGTGGGCCCGGGGCGGGGTGGCCCCGAGAAGGTCTCGGGCCCCTCTACTGCATATGTGAGGACAGACAAGGCACCCACACGTTTTGTCCATTGGCTCCCAGTCAGAAAGCCTAGTCAAAGGCCAAAACCCTGAGAGGAGGGAGCTGGACAGCTCCATGTGGATTAGGGTTAGGGTTAGGCCCCCCCTGGATCTGAGAGTCACAATCTGGGCGTCTGCGGAAAGGTCCGGTTGAGGCGAGCACAATGCCGTTGGAATGGAGTCTCTTGGTGGCTGCCCCGCCGAGCTAGGGGGCGACAAAGAGTCAAAATCCCCACATTTTCTGGGGCCATTTCTCAGCAAGGGAAGGGCTGGGAGAGGCGTGGGGGGTGTCATCTGACAGCTCTCAGTGGTATCTATGATATATCTGAAGCCTGGGCCGCTGGGACACTCTGTGGCGAAGTGCGTGTTTTGGAATCCTTGGGGGGCCATTGAGTTAGACTTTGGGGCAGCTTCCAGATTCTGGACAATTCCATATTCTTGACAGTTCCAGCTTCCACATTCTCGTCAGTGAAAGAGTTAGACTTGGGGCAGCTTCCAGATTCTGGACACTTTCAGCTTCCACATTCTCGTCAGTGAAAGAGTTAGACTTGGGGCGGCTTCCAGATTCTGGACACTACCACCTTCCATATTATGGACAGTTCCAGCTTGGAAGTGCAGAATTTGGAAGCCTTCCACATTCTCGCTTACATTGGGTTAGACTTGGGGCAGCTGGGGGTTAACTGTTTCACTTCCTGTGCCAACAGGAAGTAGCAGCAACGAGAGCAGACATCTCTGGAACCAGCAGCTCATACCTCTCAGACCAACAAAGTGAGGGCGATCGGTGGTCCCGGCCACTGTCCCCGTGCCTAATGACCTTTGGGGTCCCAGGCTCTCCTCCTGGATTCCTCAACCCACCTCCCACCCCGCCAGTAAGGCATTGCTCAATTCGACCCCCTCTTCGCTTCCTCAAACACCAGCCCAGGGCCCCAACCATTGAGTTGGTTCCCCAATGGAAGGTGAGCAATTGGCTGTCTGAACAACCCAAAGAATCAGAGCCAGAGTCAGGCTGCTGCCTCAAATTTCCTGATCTCAGGGCAATCTGGTGCTGTAATGCGTGTCGTCATGAGTAATTAAAGTGAAATTGATGTTTGACCTGTTTGACTTCATTGTTTTCATTTCATAAACTTTGCTTGGGTTTAGAGTTGGGGCAGCTTCCGGATTATGGAGTATTCCAAATTCTGGACAATTCCATATTATGGACAGCTCCAGCTTCCACATTCTCGCCATTGGGGAGGCTCAGCTTCCATATGCTGGACAATTCCACATTCCATATTGTGGACAGTTCCAGCTTCCACATTCTCGCTTACGATCAGATAGCTTCCAGATTGTGGACACTTCCACATTCCATATTGTGGACAGTTCCAGCTTGGAAGTGCAGAATTTGGAAGCCTTCCACATTCTCGTCAGTGAAAGAGTTAGACTTGGGGCAGCTTCCAGATTCTGGACAGTTCCAGCTTCCACATTCTCGTCAGTGAAAGAGTTAGACTTGGGGCGGCTTCCAGATTCTGGACACTACCACATTCCATATTGTGGACAGTTCCGATATGGAAGTGCAGAATTTGGAAGCCTTCCATATTGCTGCCTGCTGAGTTGAAATGAGGAATTGCTTGTAGGCGAAAATATGGAATCTTCCACATTCTCACTTGTTAGCAGAGGTCAACTCGTTCACTTCCTGTGTCAACAGGAAGTCGGCCACTATATTTTCTAAAGATGAGCTCGGCAGCTACACAAACGACAGCTGTTCGCTAGTGCTGTTGAAATTACATTTGAGAGAAGGTAAGTGTATGTGGGTGACCCCAAAAACCTCAAGTGGTGTTTATCCCTCAGGGAACCAAAATCATTTCATGTTTATTTTTGTAAAACCTTATTTTTGTTGGTTGAAAAAAAAACAGCACTAGCGAGCTAATGCTAGCGCATTAAGTAAGATTTTAGAACCATGCGGTCTGCTTCCACATTCTCACCTTTTACATTCCTTTTGTATCCCAGGAGGCACATTTCCCCCTGGCTGATTTTGACACAAGATGGTAAGTACACAAGGATGTTTAAATGATATGTAAGCCATGATGTAGTTTTTAATCCCCATACAATGTCACACAGTGGAGCCAACAACCAGATCCAAGCCAAGGTGGAGCAGGAGCAAACAACCCTCCGCCTGCGTACGCCTTACAGGAACGCCCCACTTCCCCGACCCCCACCGATGAAAGCCCAAAATTGCAGATCTCCCAGGATAGTAAGCCGGGAGAAGAAAAACAGCCCAAGAAGGCCACAGACAAGTCCGATAGAGGGTCAGAGAAAAATGTGGGTTAGGATTCTGTTCTGTTGGAGCTTTTTTCACTGTTCACTTACTGTAGGTTCTCTGATGTGTTCTCTGATGTGTCCTGTAAGAAACATGTTGTAAGCAAATAAAGGTTTTTGCTAAAGGTACCTGACCTGTCTTTGGTTTAGACTTGGGGCAGCTTCCAGATTCTGGACAGTTCCAGCTTCCACATTCTCGTCAGTGAAAGAGTTAGACTTGGGGCAGCTTCCAGATTCTGGACACTTCCACATTCCATATTGTGGACACTTCCAGCTTGGAAGTGCAGAATTTGGAAGCCTTCCACATTCTCGTCAGTGAAAGAGTTAGACTTGGGGCAGCTTCCAGATTCTGGACACTACCACCTTCCATATTATGGACAGTTCCAACTTGGAAGTGCAGAATTTGGAAGCCTTCCACATTCTCGCTTACATCAGGTTAGACTTGGGGCAGCTGGGGGTTAACTGTTTCACTTCCTGTGCCAACAGGAAGTAGCAGCCACGAGGGCAGAGCAGAACCAAGTGGGGAAGAGCAAGTCTGGCAGCTTCCGAGCACGGTCCAAGCGGTGTGAGTAAGAAATGCAGGTAAGTCATGCTTGGTGTCTGCAACAATCTGAAGTGCCCCTTTCCCTCTGGCAACCGAACAAGCGTTGCATTCATTTGCATGTCTTTGATTTTTCTCAATATCTGTGGTTATGTCATTTAGCATGCTATTGCTAGTGGAATAGATGAGAATCTGGAGGCATGCGCTTTGCTTCCATGTTTTAACCAGTTACATTGTTTTTCTAGGCAGTGTCTCTGCTTTTGACGTGATGTGAAGATGGTAAGCCGATGGGCCTGGCAAATCAGTTGTATGATATTTTTGTGATGTGGTTTGTCATGCCATTGGCCCATCTTCTCCATACACAGTTGGAAGGTATATCTCGATCCAGCAGTTCATCCAGCAAACCATCAAGCACGGACGATGGCATCTGTGAAACCAACAGCACATACCTCTCAGACCAACAAAGCGAGGGCGATTGGGTCCCCCCCAACCCGTTCCCAAACCTATTCACCCCTCGGGTCCTAGGCTCTCCTCCTGGAGTCCTCAACCCACCTTCCACCCCGCCAGTTGCCCCAACCATGGTGCCGGTTCCCCCATGGAAGAGGAGCAGTTTGGTGTCTGAACAACCCAAAGAATCAAAGCCAGAGTCAGGCTGCTGCCTCAAATTTCCTGATCTCAGGGCAATCTGGTGCTGTAAAGTGTGTCGTCATGAGTAATTAAAGTGAAATTGATGTTTGACCTGTTTGACTTCATTGTTTTCATTTCATAAACTTTGCTTGGGTTTAGAGTTGGGGCAGCTTCCGGATTATGGAGTATTCCAGATTCTGGACAATTCCATATTATGGACAGTTCCAGCTTCCACATTCTCGCCATTGGGGAGGCTCAACTTCCATATGCTGGACAATTCCACATTCCATATTGTGGACAGTTCTGATATGTAAGTGCAGAATTTGGAAGCCTTCCACATTCTCACTCACCTTCGGAGAGCTTCCAGATTCTGGACAATTTCATAATCTGAGCAATTCCACAATATGGACAGTTCAACTTCCACATTCTCGCCATTGGGGAGGCTCAGCTTCCAGATTCTGGACAATTCCACATTCCATATTGTGGACAGTTCTGATATGTAAGTGCAGAATTTGGAAGCCTTCCACATTCTCACTCACCTTCGGAGAGCTTCCAGATTCTGGACAATTCCACATTCCATATTGTGGACAGTTGTAGCTTCCACATTCTCGTCAGTAAAAGAGTTAGACTTGGGGCAGCTTCCAGATTCTGGACACTTGCACATTCCATATTGTGGACAGTTCTGATATGTAAGTGCAGAATTTGGAAGCCTTCCACATTATCACTTACCTTCGGAGAGCTTCCAGATTCTGGACACTTCCACATTCCATATTGTGGACAGTTGTAGCTTCCACATTCTCGTCAGTAAAAGAGTTAGACTTGGGGCAGCTTCCAGATTCTGGACACTTGCACATTCCATAATATGGACAGTTCTGATATGGAAGTGCAGAATTTGGAAGCCTTCCACATTCTCGCTTGCCATCGGGTTAGACTTGGGGCAGCTTCCAGATTCTGGACACTTGCACATTCCATAATATGGACAGTTCTGATATGGAAGTGCAGAATTTGGAAGCCTTCCACATTCTCGCTTGCCATCGGGCAGCTTCCAGATTCTGGACACTTGCACATTCCATAATATGGACAGTTCCAACTTGGAAGTGCAGAATTTGGAAGCCTTCCACATTCTCGCTTGCCATGGGGCAGCTTCCAGATTCTGGACACTTGCACATTCCATAATATGGACAGTTCCAACTTGGAAGTGCAGAATTTGGAAGTTGGAAGCATAGGCAGATTTTGGAAGCACAGATAGGTTATGAAAGTATAGCTATATATGGGCACTTTTGACCACATTTCCCGAAGCAAAAGTCACACAAGGTTGGCTTTTGTGTCGATTGAACCACCTCTTCCTGCTGAGCGAAGAGGCACTGAAAGCAGGCCAGTGGGAAATGGCTGCCTTATTTTAAGTAATGTTTTTCAGGGACCTTTTGAAGTTAGTCCACTTCCCAACACCGTAGAGGCTTGGGGGTGGCGTCATTGGAACGGGCATGGCTGAAAATGGGGGGGCGGAGATGACCCACTTGTCGATCGGACGCTTCTGGGCCCTTGAAGGGCCACGGGAGTGAAAATGAGTGGCATGTGTCTGAAATGTGGAATCTTAATGGCAAGTGTCTGAAATGTGGAATCTTCCATAAAGTGCCTATTGCGTCCATGTGCCACCTGGTGTCGGTGAAAACGGGTCATCTGCACTTTTGTCGTCCGATCCGGACGAGCTTGGTGTCAAAAAAAAGAGCGCGGCGAGCTGGATTTTTTGGTGTGACTTTCAGAATTTTTGGAGGTCCGAGGGCGGAGAAAACGGGCCGCTTCCGTGCGGCGT
Organism: Nibea coibor; assembly: GCA_023373845.1. Lineage (NCBI taxonomy): Eukaryota > Metazoa > Chordata > Actinopteri > Sciaenidae > Nibea > Nibea coibor. The sequence goes on from CM041737.1 coordinate 26,272,482, forward strand.
ATTTAAATGCAAAAGGGCACGTTTGCAACGTCGTAGAGCGACGAGAGTGGCACCGTTGCGATCGTCTCGACGAGCTCTGTCGGATGAGCCGAAGTCGACAATTAGGGTGTCTCCTAATTAGGGTTAGGGGTTAGGGTTAGGGTTAGGGTTAGGGTTAGGGGTGGGGGTGAGGGTTGGGGTTTTGGGTTTTTTAGTTAAAATCATATGGCATGGGCCTACTGTTCTAGCATGTAATCCTGTGTCAGGAGGGACAAAGAAAGAGGATAAACGAGCCCAAAACGAAATGAAAACCAAAAAAAAAAAAAAAAACTTTTTTAGATCAGTGATTGAACCTGGTACCTCAGGTATACCAAACCTTGAGTATACCACTAGCCTATGGTGGCTTAAGTAAGAAGACCGCAGGGGGGGAGGATAAGAGAAGGATTCAAGGGAGGGGGAAAAAGGGAGGGGGGGGGGTTTTGTGATGCCTCTATGATTTAAAAAGAAGGAGGAAAGAGAAGATTAAAAACATGCATATTTACAATGGGTGCAAGGAAAAAGTGCCAAAAGCCCGAAGGCTAAAAATACAATATCAGAAACATGCATATAAAAGTGGAGAAGCATGCGATCTAATCTAAATGAATAAATATGGTCATGCACATTCACACATGCACACACAATATACATTAAAAGAGGCAATAGTTAAAAGGGGTCTATGGTAGGAAGAAGTGTGATACTCTGTGTATTCAAGTAGGTGCGGGTGGGGTATTGAACCTCCGACCCTTGTATTCAGGGATCTAGATTGTGCCCCTATGCTATGGGTTCACACTGGGAACATGTGGAGAAAGAGGGAGAAAAAAAAAAAAAAAAAAAAAAAAAATTTTTTAGGTGAGGGAGGGGAATTGAACTGGGGGTTCCGGAGTAAGAGTCAGAAGTTGCAGTCAATAGGCTAAGGTGACTGGGGTGACAGTGGAGCGAATTGTTGGCAAGGGGTTCTTTACTACAAAAAAAACCTGAGATGGTGATTCCATACCACAAGGTGAGTTAAAACATGCCTATTTACAAGAGGTGCTAGCTGCAACCTGTATGGATAAGAACAATAAGAGGGATAAAACCATGCATGTAAGAATAAAGTGCAAAAGGTTTAAAGTGCAAAAGGGTATAAAAATTAGAATAAAAACATGCATATAAGAATAAAGTGCAAAAGGGTTTAAAGTGCAAAATTGTGTGAGAATTGTATAAACAAGGTTCTCGTGTAAACACACAAAATATATATATACACACATAAAAAGTACAATAAAAAGAACCTAGTGGTGGAAATGTCTACAGGTATGTATTAAAGATGGTAAGGTGAGGTGGGATGCTAGGCCAGTTCGTCTCCGTCCGGTATTGAACCCCGGATTATTGGGTCCAAGGCTGTTAGCCTAACCACTAGGCTATGGGGGTCTGGTAACCAGCTATGGGAATGGGAGGAAGAAAATGATGTGAAAACAAAAATAAGAAAATAAAAAAATAAAAAAATAAAAAGAATAATAAAGAGAATTGCAAAAAGTTACTTGTGTGTGTACTTAATTGTCGTTGAGTCCATTTGGTGTGGTGGTGCCCAGTCTTTGTATCCAGATGCGTTCCATTCTTTTCCTTTGTGCAGTGCTCCAGCGATCGTTGTTCTCTAGGCCGGATATAGTGAGATGTGTGGGGGAGTGTAATTGAAAATGTTGTACTAGTGGGGAGGTAAGTCGACCTTTCCCAATGTTATAGAGGTGTTGTGTGAGTCGGGTGTGGATGGAGTGTTGTGTTTCACCTATATAATGTTTATGGCATAGTGTGCAAGTGATGATGTAAATAACGTTGGCGGTAGTGAGTGATAGTGTATTATGGGTGGGTGCTGTTTTATTGTTGTAGGGGTTGTGGATAAATTTCCGGTTTCTGTAATGGTGGCTGTGTGGAAGTGTAGGTGCCGGCCTATGGTCTGAATATTGTGACTTGGTGAGGATGGATTGTAGATTCTTGTGTTTCCTGTAGGCTGAGAGTATTCGATGTTGGTGGAAGACCGGGTGTTGAGTTTGGAGCTGATGGAAGTTGTGTTTGAGTATGCGGTGGAAATTTGTGACTTGATGTGAGAATGTAGTGATTATGGGTATTAGGGGTGATGCTGTAATGGATGAGGTGTGCGGTGTGTGTGTTGGTGGTGAGGTTAGATTCGCCCCGTCCTGAGGATGAAGCAGAGAGGAATTGGGGTGGGGAAAGGAGGAGGGGAGGGGGAAAAGGTGGGAGACCGGGGATGGGTAAGGGTGGAGGTTGGGAGTGAGGTTAAATTCAGGGGAAAGAAATGGGTTGAGGTTAGGATCAGGGGTAAGGGATGGGTTAAGGTTAGGATTAGGAATGCAGGGTGGGTAGTGGTTGAGGTTAGGGTCGAGAGACAGGGAAGGGTTAAGGTTAGGATCAGGGGTGAGGGATGGGTTAAGGTTAGGATTAGGAATACAGGGTGGGTAGTGGTTGAGGTTAGGGTCAAGAGAAGGGGAAGGGTTAAGGTTAGGATCAGGGGTGGGGGGTGGGTCGAGGTTAGGGTTAGGAATACAGGGTGGGTGGTGGTTAAGGTTAGGAAGCAAGAGAAAGGGAGGGGTTAAGGTTAGGATCAGGGGTGGGGGATGGGTTAAGGTTGGGGGTTAGGGTTAGGGTTAGGGTTAGGGTTAGGGTTAGGGTCAGGGTCAGGGTTAGGGTTAGGGTTAGGGTTAGGGTTAGGGTTAGGGGGTTAGGGTTAGGGTTAAGGGTTAGGGTAAAGCAAAAAACTGGCAAGACCAGTTGGTGCACTGTCCCATTGAAATGTGTGTGTCCGAGGCATCGGACATCCGCCATTCCCCACATCCACAAAGTACCAAGCACTCCAGAAACACATCCAAACTCCACACACATTCCCTTTCCTCCCCAAATCCAAGTAAAAGCAAAACTCACCCAACTCCACTCATGCTGTCATCAAACTGAGGCTCAATAAACACAGGGCAACTTTCCTTGTGCTGGTCCAAAAATTAGGCTTAATCCTTTCTTAGCTCTGCCTTGTTGGCAACGTTTCGAAAACTATTTTGTTCTTCATCAGGCAGGTCAGGAGCATCTTCATCCTTCTATTTAAGTTTATTCCCCCTCTGTTGGGCTCACGTGAGTATCTGTTTAACTTCACCCCTTTTGCTTAGGTTTCATTTCCTTAGGTTTCACTTCTGTTCTTAGGTTACAGGTAAGTATATATTTAACTTTTTCTTCTTTATTTAGGTTTTTCTTCTCCCCCTGGGTAAGTATTCTGTTTTAGCCTTTTCTTCTCTATATTTAGGGCTCAGGTAAGTATTTATTTAACTTTTCTCTTAATTTAGGTTTAAAGGCGCCCAGGGTTAGGGTTAGGCATGGCGGCTAGGGTTTAGCGTCTCACCCCACTGAGGTTAAGGTCAGGGTTAGGGGCTAGGGATGGCAGTCCCATCGTGCCTGGGCCTCCGGGGGAAGGGCCAGGCAGGATGTCGGTCACCGGGAATGGACGCTCCACAGTCACACTTCACCAAGGCACTGGGCCGGTTAGGGTTAAGCAAAAAACTGGCAAGACCAGTGGTGCACTGTCCATTGAAATGTGTGTGTCCGAGGCATCGGACATCCGCCATTCCCACATCCACAAAGTACCAAGCACTCCAGAAACACATCCAAACTCCACACATCATCCTCCCAAATCCAAAGTAAAAGCAAAACTCACCCAACTCCACTCATGCTGTCATCCATACTGAGGCTCAATAAACACAGGGCAATTTCCCTTGTGCTGGTCCAAAAAATTAGGCTTAATCCTTTCTTAGCTCTGGCCTTGTTGCAACGTTTCGAAAACTATTTGTTCTTCATCAGGCAGGTCAGAGCATCTTCTTCTTCTATTTAAGTTTATTCCCCTCTGTTGGGCTCACGTGAGTATCTGTTTAACTTCACCCCTTTTTGCTTAGGTTTCATTTCCTTAGGTTTCACTTCTGTTCTTAGGGTTACAGGTAAGTATATATTTAACTTTTTCTTCTTTATTTAGGTTTTTCTTCTCCCCTGGGTAAGTATTCTGTTTTAGCTTTTCTTCTCTATATTTAGGCTCCAGGTAAGTATTTATTTAACTTTTTCTTCTTAATTTAGGTTTAAAGGCGCCCCAGGGTTAGGGTTAGGCATGGCGGCTAGGGTTAGCGTCTCACCCCACTGAGGTTAAGGTCAGGGTTAGGGGCTAGGGATGGCTAGTCCCATCGTGCCTGGGCCTCCGGGGGAAGGGCCAGGCAGGATGTCGTCACCGTGAATGGACTCTCCACAGACACACATCACCAAGGCACTGGCCGGTTAGGGTAAAGCAAAAAACTGGCAAGACCAGTTGGTGCACTGTCCATTGAAATGTGTGTGTCCGAGGCATCGAGACATCCGCCATTCCCACATCCACAAAGTACCAAGCACTCCAGAAACACATCCAAACTCCACACATCATCCTCCCAAATCCAAAGTAAAAGCAAAACTCACCCAACTCCACTCATGCCTGTCATCCATACTGAGGCTCAATAAACACAGGGGCAATTTTCCCTTGTGCTGGTCCAAAAATTAGGCTTAATCCTTTCTTAGCTCTGCCTTGTTGCAACGTTTCGAAAACTATTTGTTCTTCATCAGGCAGGTCAGAGCATCTTCTTCTTCTATTTAAGTTTATTCCCCTCTGTTGGGCTCACGTGAGTATCTGTTTAACTTCACCCCTTTTGCTTAGGTTTCATTTCCTTAGGTTTCACTTCTGTTCTTAGGTTACAGGTAAGTATATATTTAACTTTTTCTTTCTTTATTTAGGTTTTTCTTCTCCCCTGGGTAAGTATTCTGTTTTAGCTTTTCTTCTCTATATTTAGGCTCAGGTAAGTATTTATTTAACTTTTCTTCTTAATTTAGGTTTAAAGGCGCCCAGGGGTTAGGGTTAGGCATGGCGGCTAGGGTTAGCGTCTCACCCCACTGAGGTTAAGGTCAGGGTTAGGGGCTAGGGATGGCAGTCCCATCGTGCCTGGGCCTCCGGGGGAAGGGCCAGGCAGGATGTCGTCACCGTGAATGGACTCTCCACAGACACACATCACCAAGGGCACTGGCCGGTTAGGGTAAAGCAAAAAACTGGCAAGACCAGTTGGTGCACTGTCCATTGAAATGTGTGTGTCCGAGGCATCGGACATCCGCCATTCCCACATCCACAAAGTACCAAGCCACTCCAGAAACACATCCAAACTCCACACATCATCCTCCCAAATCCAAAGTAAAAGCAAAACTCACCCAACTCCACTCATGCTGTCATCCATACTGAGGCTCAATAAACACAGGGCAATTTCCCTTGTGCTGGTCCAAAAATTAGGCTTAATCCTTTCTTAGCTCTGCCTTGTTGCAACGTTTCGAAACTATTTGTTCTTCATCAGGCAGGTCAGAGCATCTTCTTCTTCTATTTAAGTTTATTCCCCCTCTGTTGGGCTCACGTGAGTATCTGTTTAACTTCACCCCTTTTGCTTAGGTTTCATTTCCTTAGGTTTTCACTTCTGTTCTTAGGTTTACAGGTAAAGTATATATTTAACTTTTTCTTCTTTATTTAGGTTTTTTCTTCTCCCCTGGGTAAGTATTCTGTTTTAGCTTTTCTTCTCTATATTTAGGCTCAGGTAAGTATTTATTTAACTTTTCTTCTTAATTTAGGTTTAAAGGCGCCCAGGGTTAGGGTTAGGCATGGCGGCTAGGGTTAGCGTCTCACCCCACTGAGGTTAAGGTCAGGGTTAGGGGCTAGGGATGGCAGTCCCATCGTGCCTGGGCCTCCGGGGGAAGGGCCAGGGCAGGATGTCGTCACCGTGAATGGACTCTCCACAGACACACATCACCAAGGCACTGGCCGGTTAGGGTAAAGCAAAAAACTGGCAAGACCAGTTGGTGCCCTGTCCATTGAAATGTGTGTGTCCGAGGCATCGGACATCCGCCATTCCCACATCCACAAAGTACCAAGCACTCCAGAAACACATCCAAACTCCACACATCATCCTCCCAAATCCAAAGTAAAAGCAAAACTCACCCAACTCCACTCATTGCTGTCATCCATACTGAGGCTCAATAAACACAGGGCAATTTCCCTTGTGCTGGTCCCAAAAATTAGGCTTAATCCTTTCTTAGCTCTGCCTTGTTGCAACGTTTCGAAAACTATTTGTTCTTCATCAGGCAGGTCAGAGCATCTTCTTCTTCTATTTAAGTTTATTCCCCTCTGTTGGGCTCACGTGAGTATCTGTTTAACTTCACCCCTTTTGCTTAGGTTTCATTTCCTTAGGTTTCACTTCTGTTCTTAGGTTACAGGTAAGTATATATTTAACTTTTTCTTCTTTATTTAGGTTTTTCTTCTCCCCTGGGTAAGTATTCTGTTTTAGCTTTTCTTCTCTATATTTAGGCTCAGGTAAGTATTTATTTAACTTTTCTTCTTAATTTAGGTTTAAAGGCGCCCAGGGTTAGGGTTAGGCATGGCGGCTAGGGTTAGCGTCTCACCCCCACTGAGGTTTAAGGTCAGGGTTAGGGGCTAGGGGATGGCAGGTCCCATCGTGCCTGGGCCTCCGGGGGAAGGGCCAGGCAGGATGTCGTCACCGTGAATGGACTCTCCACAGACACACATCACCAAGGCACTGGCCGGTTAGGGTAAAGCAAAAAACTGGCAAGACCAGTTGGTGCACTGTCCATTGAAATGTGTGTGTCCGAGGCATCGGACATCCGCCATTCCCACATCCACAAAGTACCAAGCACTCCAGAAACACATCCAAACTCCACACATCATCCTCCCAAATCCAAAGTAAAAGCAAAACTCACCCAACTCCACTCATGCTGTCATCCATACTGAGGCTCAATAAACACAGGGCAATTTCCCTTGTGCTGGTCCAAAAATTAGGCTTAATCCTTTCTTAGCTCTGCCTTGTTGCAACGTTTCGAAAACTATTTGTTCTTCATCAGGCAGGTCAGAGCATCTTCTTCTTCTATTTAAGTTTATTCCCTCTGTTGGGCTCACGTGAGTATCTGTTTAACTTCACCCCTTTTGCTTAGGTTTCATTTCCTTAGGTTTCACTTCTGTTCTTAGGTTACAGGTAAGTATATATTTAACTTTTTCTTCTTTATTTAGGTTTTTCTTCTCCCCTGGGTAAGTATTCTGTTTTAGCTTTTTCTTCTCTATATTTAGGCTCAGGTAAGTATTTATTTAACTTTTCTTCTTAATTTAGGTTTAAAGGCGCCCAGGGTTAGGGTTAGGCATGGCGGCTAGGGTTAGCGTCTCACCCCACTGAGGTTAAGGTCAGGGTTAGGGGCTAGGGATGGCAGTCCCATCGTGCCTGGGCCTCCGGGGGGAAGGGCCAGGCAGGATGTCGTCACCGTGGAATGGACTCTCCACAGACACACATCACCAAGGCACTGGCCGGTTAGGGTAAAGCAAAAAACTGGCAAGACCAGTTGGTGCACTGTCCATTGAAATGTGTGTGTCCGAGGCATCGGACATCCGCCAATTCCCACATCCACAAAGTACCAAGCACTCCAGAAACACATCCAAACTCCACACATCATCCTCCCAAATCCAAAGTAAAAGCAAAACTCACCCAACTCCACTCATGCTGTCATCCATACTGAGGCTCAATAAACACAGGGCAATTTCCCTTGTGCTGGTCCAAAAAATTAGGCTTAATCCTTTCTTAGCTCTGCCTTGTTGCAACGTTTCGAAAACTATTTGTTCTTCATCAGGCAGGTCAGAGCATCTTCTTCTTCTATTTAAGTTTATTCCCCTCTGTTGGGCTCACGTGAGTATCTGTTTAACTTCACCCCTTTTGCTTAGGTTTCATTTCCTTAGGTTTCACTTCTGTTCTTAGGTTACAGGTAAGTATATATTTAACTTTTTCTTTCTTTATTTAGGTTTTTCTTCTCCCCTGGGTAAGTATTCTGTTTTAGCTTTTCTTCTCTATATTTAGGCTCAGGTAAGTATTTATTTAACTTTTCTTCTTAATTTAGGTTTAAAGGCGCCCAGGGTTAGGGTTAGGCATGGCGGCTAGGGTTAGCGTCTCACCCCCACTGAGGTTAAGGTCAGGGTTAGGGGCTAGGGATGGCAGTCCCCATCGTGCCTGGGCCTCCGGGGGAAGGGCCAGGCAGGATGTCGTCACCGTGAATGGACTCTCCACAGACACACATCACCAAGGCACTGGCCGGTTAGGGTAAAGCAAAAAACTGGCAAGACCAGTTGGTGCACTGTCCATTGAAATGTGTGTGTCCGAGGCATCGGACATCCGCCATTCCCACATCCACAAAGTACCAAGCACTCCAGAAACACATCCAAACTCCACACATCATCCTCCCAAATCCAAAGTAAAAGCAAAACTCACCCAACTCCACTCATGCTGTCATCCATACTGAGGCTCAATAAAACACAGGGCAATTTCCCTTGTGCTGGTCCAAAAATTAGGCTTAATCCTTTCTTAGCTCTGCCTTGTTGCAACGTTTCGAAAACTATTTGTTCTTCATCAGGCAGGTCAGAGCATCTTCTTCTTCTATTTAAGTTTATTCCCCTCTGTTGGGCTCACGTGAGTATCTGTTTAACTTCACCCCTTTTGCTTAGGTTTCATTTCCTTAGGTTTCACTTCTGTTCTTAGGTTACAGGTAAGTATATATTTAACTTTTTCTTCTTTATTTAGGTTTTTCTTCTCCCCTGGGTAAGTATTCTGTTTTAGCTTTTCTTCTCTATATTTAGGCTCAGGTAAGTATTTATTTAACTTTTCTTCTTAATTTAGGTTTAAAGGCGCCCAGGGTTAGGGTTAGGCATGGCGGCTAGGGTTAGCGTCTCACCCCACTGAGGTTAAGGTCAGGGTTAGGGGCTAGGGATGGCAGTCCCATCGTGCCTGGGCCTCCGGGGGAAGGGCCAGGCAGGATGTCGTCACCGTGAATGGACTCTCCACAGACACACATCACCAAGGCACTGGCCGGTTAGGGTAAAGCAAAAAACTGGCAAGACCAGTTGGTGCACTGTCCATTGAAATGTGTGTGTCCGAGGCATCGGACATCCGCCATTCCCACATCCACAAAGTACCAAGCACTCCAGAAACACATCCAAACTCCACACATCATCCTCCCAAATCCAAAGTAAAAGCAAAACTCACCCAACTCCACTCATGCTGTCATCCATACTGAGGCTCAATAAACACAGGGCAATTTCCCTTGTGCTGGTCCAAAAATTAGGCTTAATCCTTTCTTAGCTCTGCCTTGTTGCAACGTTTCGAAAACTATTTGTTCTTCATCAGGCAGGTCAGAGCATCTTCTTCTTCTATTTAAGTTTATTCCCCTCTGTTGGGCTCACGTGAGTATCTGTTTAACTTCACCCCTTTTGCTTAGGTTTCATTTCCTTAGGTTTCACTTCTGTTCTTAGGTTACAGGTAAGTATATATTTAACTTTTTCTTCTTTATTTAGGTTTTTTCTTCTCCCCTGGGTAAGTATTCTGTTTTAGCTTTTCTTCTCTATATTTAGGCTCAGGTAAGTATTTATTTAACTTTTCTTCTTAATTTAGGTTTAAAGGCGCCCAGGGTTAGGGTTAGGCATGGCGGCTAGGGTTAGCGTCTCACCCCACTGAGGTTAAGGTCAGGGTTAGGGGCTAGGGATGGCAGTCCCATCGTGCCTGGGCCTCCGGGGGAAGGGCCAGGCAGGATGTCGTCACCGTGAATGGACTCTCCACAGACACACATCACCAAGGCACTGGCCGGTTAGGGTAAAGCAAAAAACTGGCAAGACCAGTTGGTGCACTGTCCATTGAAATGTGTGTGTCCGAGGCATCGGACATCCGCCATTCCCACATCCACAAAGTACCAAGCACTCCAGAAACACATCACATCCAAACTCCACACATCATCCTCCCAAATCCAAAGTAAAAGCAAAACTCACCCAACTCCACTCATGCTGTCATCCATACTGAGGCTCAATAAACACAGGGCAATTTCCCTTGTGCTGGTCCAAAAATTAGGCTTAATCCTTTCTTAGCTCTGCCTTGTTGCAACGTTTCGAAAACTATTTGTTCTTCATCAGGCAGGTCAGAGCATCTTCTTCTTCTATTTAAGTTTATTCCCCTCTGTTGGGCTCACGTGAGTATCTGTTTAACTTCACCCCTTTTGCTTAGGTTTCATTTCCTTAGGTTTCACTTCTGTTCTTAGGTTACAGGTAAGTATATATTTAACTTTTTCTTCTTTATTTAGGTTTTTCTTCTCCCCTGGGTAAGTATTCTGTTTTAGCTTTTCTTCTCTATATTTAGGCTCAGGTAAGTATTTATTTAACTTTTCTTCTTAATTTAGGTTTAAAGGCGCCCAGGGTTAGGGTTAGGCATGGCGGCTAGGGTTAGCGTCTCACCCCACTGAGGTTAAGGTCAGGGTTAGGGGCTAGGGATGGCAGTCCCATCGTGCCTGGGCCTCCGGGGGGAAGGGCCAGGCAGGATGTCGTCACCGTGAATGGACTCTCCACAGACACACATCACCAAGGCACTGGCCGGTTAGGGTAAAGCAAAAAACTGGCAAGACCAGTTGGTGCACTGTCCATTGAAATGTGTGTGTCCGAGGCATCGGACATCCGCCATTCCCACATCCACAAAGTACCAAGCACTCCAGAAACACATCCAAACTCCACACATCATCCTCCCAAATCCAAAGTAAAAGCAAAACTCACCCAACTCCACTCATGCTGTCATCCATACTGAGGCTCAATAAACACAGGGCAATTTCCCTTGTGCTGGTCCAAAAATTAGGCTTAATCCTTTCTTAGCTCTGCCTTGTTGCAACGTTTCGAAAACTATTTGTTCTTCATCAGGCAGGTCAGAGCATCTTCTTCTTCTATTTAAGTTTATTCCCCTCTGTTGGGCTCACGTGAGTATCTGTTTAACTTCACCCCTTTTGCTTAGGTTTCATTTCCTTAGGTTTCACTTCTGTTCTTAGGTTACAGGTAAGTATATATTTAACTTTTTCTTCTTTATTTAGGTTTTTCTTCTCCCCTGGGTAAGTATTCTGTTTTAGCTTTTCTTCTCTATATTTAGGCTCAGGTAAGTATTTATTTAACTTTTCTTCTTAATTTAGGTTTAAAGGCGCCCAGGGTTAGGGTTAGGCATGGCGGCTAGGGTTAGCGTCTCACCCCACTGAGGTTAAGGTCAGGGTTAGGGGCTAGGGATGGCAGTCCCATCGTGCCTGGGCCTCCGGGGGAAGGGCCAGGCAGGATGTCGTCACCGTGAATGGACTCTCCACAGACACACATCACCAAGGCACTGGCCGGTTAGGGTAAAGCAAAAAACTGGCAAGACCAGTTGGTGCACTGTCCATTGAAATGTGTGTGTCCGAGGCATCGGACATCCGCCATTCCCACATCCACAAAGTACCAAGCACTCCAGAAACACATCCAAACTCCACACATCATCCTCCCAAATCCAAAGTAAAAGCAAAACTCACCCAACTCCACTCATGCTGTCATCCATACTGAGGCTCAATAAACACAGGGCAATTTCCCTTGTGCTGGTCCAAAAATTAGGCTTAATCCTTTCTTAGCTCTGCCTTGTTGCAACGTTTCGAAAACTATTTGTTCTTCATCAGGCAGGTCAGAGCATCTTCTTCTTCTATTTAAGTTTATTCCCCTCTGTTGGGCTCACGTGAGTATCTGTTTAACTTCACCCCTTTTGCTTAGGTTTCATTTCCTTAGGTTTCACTTCTGTTCTTAGGTTACAGGTAAGTATATATTTAACTTTTTCTTCTTTATTTAGGTTTTTCTTCTCCCCTGGGTAAGTATTCTGTTTTAGCTTTTCTTCTCTATATTTAGGCTCAGGTAAGTATTTATTTAACTTTTCTTCTTAATTTAGGTTTAAAGGCGCCCAGGGTTAGGGTTAGGCATGGCGGCTAGGGTTAGCGTCTCACCCCACTGAGGTTAAGGTCAGGGTTAGGGGCTAGGGATGGCAGTCCCATCGTGCCTGGGCCTCCGGGGGAAGGGCCAGGCAGGATGTCGTCACCGTGAATGGACTCTCCACAGACACACATCACCAAGGCACTGGCCGGTTAGGGTAAAGCAAAAAACTGGCAAGACCAGTTGGTGCACTGTCCATTGAAATGTGTGTGTCCGAGGCATCGGACATCCGCCATTCCCACATCCACAAAGTACCAAGCACTCCAGAAACACATCCAAACTCCACACATCATCCTCCCAAATCCAAAGTAAAAGCAAAACTCACCCAACTCCACTCATGCTGTCATCCATACTGAGGCTCAATAAACACAGGGCAATTTCCCTTGTGCTGGTCCAAAAATTAGGCTTAATCCTTTCTTAGCTCTGCCTTGTTGCAACGTTTCGAAAACTATTTGTTCTTCATCAGGCAGGTCAGAGCATCTTCTTCTTCTATTTAAGTTTATTCCCCTCTGTTGGGCTCACGTGAGTATCTGTTTAACTTCACCCCTTTTGCTTAGGTTTCATTTCCTTAGGTTTCACTTCTGTTCTTAGGTTACAGGTAAGTATATATTTAACTTTTTCTTCTTTATTTAGGTTTTTCTTCTCCCCTGGGTAAGTATTCTGTTTTAGCTTTTCTTCTCTATATTTAGGCTCAGGTAAGTATTTATTTAACTTTTCTTCTTAATTTAGGTTTAAAGGCGCCCAGGGTTAGGGTTAGGCATGGCGGCTAGGGTTAGCGTCTCACCCCACTGAGGTTAAGGTCAGGGTTAGGGGCTAGGGATGGCAGTCCCATCGTGCCTGGGCCTCCGGGGGAAGGGCCAGGCAGGATGTCGTCACCGTGAATGGACTCTCCACAGACACACATCACCAAGGCACTGGCCGGTTAGGGTAAAGCAAAAAACTGGCAAGACCAGTTGGTGCACTGTCCATTGAAATGTGTGTGTCCGAGGCATCGGACATCCGCCATTCCCACATCCACAAAGTACCAAGCACTCCAGAAACACATCCAAACTCCACACATCATCCTCCCAAATCCAAAGTAAAAGCAAAACTCACCCAACTCCACTCATGCTGTCATCCATACTGAGGCTCAATAAACACAGGGCAATTTCCCTTGTGCTGGTCCAAAAATTAGGCTTAATCCTTTCTTAGCTCTGCCTTGTTGCAACGTTTCGAAAACTATTTGTTCTTCATCAGGCAGGTCAGAGCATCTTCTTCTTCTATTTAAGTTTATTCCCCTCTGTTGGGCTCACGTGAGTATCTGTTTAACTTCACCCCTTTTGCTTAGGTTTCATTTCCTTAGGTTTCACTTCTGTTCTTAGGTTACAGGTAAGTATATATTTAACTTTTTCTTCTTTATTTAGGTTTTTCTTCTCCCCTGGGTAAGTATTCTGTTTTAGCTTTTCTTCTCTATATTTAGGCTCAGGTAAGTATTTATTTAACTTTTCTTCTTAATTTAGGTTTAAAGGCGCCCAGGGTTAGGGTTAGGCATGGCGGCTAGGGTTAGCGTCTCACCCCACTGAGGTTAAGGTCAGGGTTAGGGGCTAGGGATGGCAGTCCCATCGTGCCTGGGCCTCCGGGGGAAGGGCCAGGCAGGATGTCGTCACCGTGAATGGACTCTCCACAGACACACATCACCAAGGCACTGGCCGGTTAGGGTAAAGCAAAAAACTGGCAAGACCAGTTGGTGCACTGTCCATTGAAATGTGTGTGTCCGAGGCATCGGACATCCGCCATTCCCACATCCACAAAGTACCAAGCACTCCAGAAACACATCCAAACTCCACACATCATCCTCCCAAATCCAAAGTAAAAGCAAAACTCACCCAACTCCACTCATGCTGTCATCCATACTGAGGCTCAATAAACACAGGGCAATTTCCCTTGTGCTGGTCCAAAAATTAGGCTTAATCCTTTCTTAGCTCTGCCTTGTTGCAACGTTTCGAAAACTATTTGTTCTTCATCAGGCAGGTCAGAGCATCTTCTTCTTCTATTTAAGTTTATTCCCCTCTGTTGGGCTCACGTGAGTATCTGTTTAACTTCACCCCTTTTGCTTAGGTTTCATTTCCTTAGGTTTCACTTCTGTTCTTAGGTTACAGGTAAGTATATATTTAACTTTTTCTTCTTTATTTAGGTTTTTCTTCTCCCCTGGGTAAGTATTCTGTTTTAGCTTTTCTTCTCTATATTTAGGCTCAGGTAAGTATTTATTTAACTTTTCTTCTTAATTTAGGTTTAAAGGCGCCCAGGGTTAGGGTTAGGCATGGCGGCTAGGGTTAGCGTCTCACCCCACTGAGGTTAAGGTCAGGGTTAGGGGCTAGGGATGGCAGTCCCATCGTGCCTGGGCCTCCGGGGGAAGGGCCAGGCAGGATGTCGTCACCGTGAATGGACTCTCCACAGACACACATCACCAAGGCACTGGCCGGTTAGGGTAAAGCAAAAAACTGGCAAGACCAGTTGGTGCACTGTCCATTGAAATGTGTGTGTCCGAGGCATCGGACATCCGCCATTCCCACATCCACAAAGTACCAAGCACTCCAGAAACACATCCAAACTCCACACATCATCCTCCCAAATCCAAAGTAAAAGCAAAACTCACCCAACTCCACTCATGCTGTCATCCATACTGAGGCTCAATAAACACAGGGCAATTTCCCTTGTGCTGGTCCAAAAATTAGGCTTAATCCTTTCTTAGCTCTGCCTTGTTGCAACGTTTCGAAAACTATTTGTTCTTCATCAGGCAGGTCAGAGCATCTTCTTCTTCTATTTAAGTTTATTCCCCTCTGTTGGGCTCACGTGAGTATCTGTTTAACTTCACCCCTTTTGCTTAGGTTTCATTTCCTTAGGTTTCACTTCTGTTCTTAGGTTACAGGTAAGTATATATTTAACTTTTTCTTCTTTATTTAGGTTTTTCTTCTCCCCTGGGTAAGTATTCTGTTTTAGCTTTTCTTCTCTATATTTAGGCTCAGGTAAGTATTTATTTAACTTTTCTTCTTAATTTAGGTTTAAAGGCGCCCAGGGTTAGGGTTAGGCATGGCGGCTAGGGTTAGCGTCTCACCCCACTGAGGTTAAGGTCAGGGTTAGGGGCTAGGGATGGCAGTCCCATCGTGCCTGGGCCTCCGGGGGAAGGGCCAGGCAGGATGTCGTCACCGTGAATGGACTCTCCACAGACACACATCACCAAGGCACTGGCCGGTTAGGGTAAAGCAAAAAACTGGCAAGACCAGTTGGTGCACTGTCCATTGAAATGTGTGTGTCCGAGGCATCGGACATCCGCCATTCCCACATCCACAAAGTACCAAGCACTCCAGAAACACATCCAAACTCCACACATCATCCTCCCAAATCCAAAGTAAAAGCAAAACTCACCCAACTCCACTCATGCTGTCATCCATACTGAGGCTCAATAAACACAGGGCAATTTCCCTTGTGCTGGTCCAAAAATTAGGCTTAATCCTTTCTTAGCTCTGCCTTGTTGCAACGTTTCGAAAACTATTTGTTCTTCATCAGGCAGGTCAGAGCATCTTCTTCTTCTATTTAAGTTTATTCCCCTCTGTTGGGCTCACGTGAGTATCTGTTTAACTTCACCCCTTTTGCTTAGGTTTCATTTCCTTAGGTTTCACTTCTGTTCTTAGGTTACAGGTAAGTATATATTTAACTTTTTCTTCTTTATTTAGGTTTTTCTTCTCCCCTGGGTAAGTATTCTGTTTTAGCTTTTCTTCTCTATATTTAGGCTCAGGTAAGTATTTATTTAACTTTTCTTCTTAATTTAGGTTTAAAGGCGCCCAGGGTTAGGGTTAGGCATGGCGGCTAGGGTTAGCGTCTCACCCCACTGAGGTTAAGGTCAGGGTTAGGGGCTAGGGATGGCAGTCCCATCGTGCCTGGGCCTCCGGGGGAAGGGCCAGGCAGGATGTCGTCACCGTGAATGGACTCTCCACAGACACACATCACCAAGGCACTGGCCGGTTAGGGTAAAGCAAAAAACTGGCAAGACCAGTTGGTGCACTGTCCATTGAAATGTGTGTGTCCGAGGCATCGGACATCCGCCATTCCCACATCCACAAAGTACCAAGCACTCCAGAAACACATCCAAACTCCACACATCATCCTCCCAAATCCAAAGTAAAAGCAAAACTCACCCAACTCCACTCATGCTGTCATCCATACTGAGGCTCAATAAACACAGGGCAATTTCCCTTGTGCTGGTCCAAAAATTAGGCTTAATCCTTTCTTAGCTCTGCCTTGTTGCAACGTTTCGAAAACTATTTGTTCTTCATCAGGCAGGTCAGAGCATCTTCTTCTTCTATTTAAGTTTATTCCCCTCTGTTGGGCTCACGTGAGTATCTGTTTAACTTCACCCCTTTTGCTTAGGTTTCATTTCCTTAGGTTTCACTTCTGTTCTTAGGTTACAGGTAAGTATATATTTAACTTTTTCTTCTTTATTTAGGTTTTTCTTCTCCCCTGGGTAAGTATTCTGTTTTAGCTTTTCTTCTCTATATTTAGGCTCAGGTAAGTATTTATTTAACTTTTCTTCTTAATTTAGGTTTAAAGGCGCCCAGGGTTAGGGTTAGGCATGGCGGCTAGGGTTAGCGTCTCACCCCACTGAGGTTAAGGTCAGGGTTAGGGGCTAGGGATGGCAGTCCCATCGTGCCTGGGCCTCCGGGGGAAGGGCCAGGCAGGATGTCGTCACCGTGAATGGACTCTCCACAGACACACATCACCAAGGCACTGGCCGGTTAGGGTAAAGCAAAAAACTGGCAAGACCAGTTGGTGCACTGTCCATTGAAATGTGTGTGTCCGAGGCATCGGACATCCGCCATTCCCACATCCACAAAGTACCAAGCACTCCAGAAACACATCCAAACTCCACACATCATCCTCCCAAATCCAAAGTAAAAGCAAAACTCACCCAACTCCACTCATGCTGTCATCCATACTGAGGCTCAATAAACACAGGGCAATTTCCCTTGTGCTGGTCCAAAAATTAGGCTTAATCCTTTCTTAGCTCTGCCTTGTTGCAACGTTTCGAAAACTATTTGTTCTTCATCAGGCAGGTCAGAGCATCTTCTTCTTCTATTTAAGTTTATTCCCCTCTGTTGGGCTCACGTGAGTATCTGTTTAACTTCACCCCTTTTGCTTAGGTTTCATTTCCTTAGGTTTCACTTCTGTTCTTAGGTTACAGGTAAGTATATATTTAACTTTTTCTTCTTTATTTAGGTTTTTCTTCTCCCCTGGGTAAGTATTCTGTTTTAGCTTTTCTTCTCTATATTTAGGCTCAGGTAAGTATTTATTTAACTTTTCTTCTTAATTTAGGTTTAAAGGCGCCCAGGGTTAGGGTTAGGCATGGCGGCTAGGGTTAGCGTCTCACCCCACTGAGGTTAAGGTCAGGGTTAGGGGCTAGGGATGGCAGTCCCATCGTGCCTGGGCCTCCGGGGGAAGGGCCAGGCAGGATGTCGTCACCGTGAATGGACTCTCCACAGACACACATCACCAAGGCACTGGCCGGTTAGGGTAAAGCAAAAAACTGGCAAGACCAGTTGGTGCACTGTCCATTGAAATGTGTGTGTCCGAGGCATCGGACATCCGCCATTCCCACATCCACAAAGTACCAAGCACTCCAGAAACACATCCAAACTCCACACATCATCCTCCCAAATCCAAAGTAAAAGCAAAACTCACCCAACTCCACTCATGCTGTCATCCATACTGAGGCTCAATAAACACAGGGCAATTTCCCTTGTGCTGGTCCAAAAATTAGGCTTAATCCTTTCTTAGCTCTGCCTTGTTGCAACGTTTCGAAAACTATTTGTTCTTCATCAGGCAGGTCAGAGCATCTTCTTCTTCTATTTAAGTTTATTCCCCTCTGTTGGGCTCACGTGAGTATCTGTTTAACTTCACCCCTTTTGCTTAGGTTTCATTTCCTTAGGTTTCACTTCTGTTCTTAGGTTACAGGTAAGTATATATTTAACTTTTTCTTCTTTATTTAGGTTTTTCTTCTCCCCTGGGTAAGTATTCTGTTTTAGCTTTTCTTCTCTATATTTAGGCTCAGGTAAGTATTTATTTAACTTTTCTTCTTAATTTAGGTTTAAAGGCGCCCAGGGTTAGGGTTAGGCATGGCGGCTAGGGTTAGCGTCTCACCCCACTGAGGTTAAGGTCAGGGTTAGGGGCTAGGGATGGCAGTCCCATCGTGCCTGGGCCTCCGGGGGAAGGGCCAGGCAGGATGTCGTCACCGTGAATGGACTCTCCACAGACACACATCACCAAGGCACTGGCCGGTTAGGGTAAAGCAAAAAACTGGCAAGACCAGTTGGTGCACTGTCCATTGAAATGTGTGTGTCCGAGGCATCGGACATCCGCCATTCCCACATCCACAAAGTACCAAGCACTCCAGAAACACATCCAAACTCCACACATCATCCTCCCAAATCCAAAGTAAAAGCAAAACTCACCCAACTCCACTCATGCTGTCATCCATACTGAGGCTCAATAAACACAGGGCAATTTCCCTTGTGCTGGTCCAAAAATTAGGCTTAATCCTTTCTTAGCTCTGCCTTGTTGCAACGTTTCGAAAACTATTTGTTCTTCATCAGGCAGGTCAGAGCATCTTCTTCTTCTATTTAAGTTTATTCCCCTCTGTTGGGCTCACGTGAGTATCTGTTTAACTTCACCCCTTTTGCTTAGGTTTCATTTCCTTAGGTTTCACTTCTGTTCTTAGGTTACAGGTAAGTATATATTTAACTTTTTCTTCTTTATTTAGGTTTTTCTTCTCCCCTGGGTAAGTATTCTGTTTTAGCTTTTCTTCTCTATATTTAGGCTCAGGTAAGTATTTATTTAACTTTTCTTCTTAATTTAGGTTTAAAGGCGCCCAGGGTTAGGGTTAGGCATGGCGGCTAGGGTTAGCGTCTCACCCCACTGAGGTTAAGGTCAGGGTTAGGGGCTAGGGATGGCAGTCCCATCGTGCCTGGGCCTCCGGGGGAAGGGCCAGGCAGGATGTCGTCACCGTGAATGGACTCTCCACAGACACACATCACCAAGGCACTGGCCGGTTAGGGTAAAGCAAAAAACTGGCAAGACCAGTTGGTGCACTGTCCATTGAAATGTGTGTGTCCGAGGCATCGGACATCCGCCATTCCCACATCCACAAAGTACCAAGCACTCCAGAAACACATCCAAACTCCACACATCATCCTCCCAAATCCAAAGTAAAAGCAAAACTCACCCAACTCCACTCATGCTGTCATCCATACTGAGGCTCAATAAACACAGGGCAATTTCCCTTGTGCTGGTCCAAAAATTAGGCTTAATCCTTTCTTAGCTCTGCCTTGTTGCAACGTTTCGAAAACTATTTGTTCTTCATCAGGCAGGTCAGAGCATCTTCTTCTTCTATTTAAGTTTATTCCCCTCTGTTGGGCTCACGTGAGTATCTGTTTAACTTCACCCCTTTTGCTTAGGTTTCATTTCCTTAGGTTTCACTTCTGTTCTTAGGTTACAGGTAAGTATATATTTAACTTTTTCTTCTTTATTTAGGTTTTTCTTCTCCCCTGGGTAAGTATTCTGTTTTAGCTTTTCTTCTCTATATTTAGGCTCAGGTAAGTATTTATTTAACTTTTCTTCTTAATTTAGGTTTAAAGGCGCCCAGGGTTAGGGTTAGGCATGGCGGCTAGGGTTAGCGTCTCACCCCACTGAGGTTAAGGTCAGGGTTAGGGGCTAGGGATGGCAGTCCCATCGTGCCTGGGCCTCCGGGGGAAGGGCCAGGCAGGATGTCGTCACCGTGAATGGACTCTCCACAGACACACATCACCAAGGCACTGGCCGGTTAGGGTAAAGCAAAAAACTGGCAAGACCAGTTGGTGCACTGTCCATTGAAATGTGTGTGTCCGAGGCATCGGACATCCGCCATTCCCACATCCACAAAGTACCAAGCACTCCAGAAACACATCCAAACTCCACACATCATCCTCCCAAATCCAAAGTAAAAGCAAAACTCACCCAACTCCACTCATGCTGTCATCCATACTGAGGCTCAATAAACACAGGGCAATTTCCCTTGTGCTGGTCCAAAAATTAGGCTTAATCCTTTCTTAGCTCTGCCTTGTTGCAACGTTTCGAAAACTATTTGTTCTTCATCAGGCAGGTCAGAGCATCTTCTTCTTCTATTTAAGTTTATTCCCCTCTGTTGGGCTCACGTGAGTATCTGTTTAACTTCACCCCTTTTGCTTAGGTTTCATTTCCTTAGGTTTCACTTCTGTTCTTAGGTTACAGGTAAGTATATATTTAACTTTTTCTTCTTTATTTAGGTTTTTCTTCTCCCCTGGGTAAGTATTCTGTTTTAGCTTTTCTTCTCTATATTTAGGCTCAGGTAAGTATTTATTTAACTTTTCTTCTTAATTTAGGTTTAAAGGCGCCCAGGGTTAGGGTTAGGCATGGCGGCTAGGGTTAGCGTCTCACCCCACTGAGGTTAAGGTCAGGGTTAGGGGCTAGGGATGGCAGTCCCATCGTGCCTGGGCCTCCGGGGGAAGGGCCAGGCAGGATGTCGTCACCGTGAATGGACTCTCCACAGACACACATCACCAAGGCACTGGCCGGTTAGGGTAAAGCAAAAAACTGGCAAGACCAGTTGGTGCACTGTCCATTGAAATGTGTGTGTCCGAGGCATCGGACATCCGCCATTCCCACATCCACAAAGTACCAAGCACTCCAGAAACACATCCAAACTCCACACATCATCCTCCCAAATCCAAAGTAAAAGCAAAACTCACCCAACTCCACTCATGCTGTCATCCATACTGAGGCTCAATAAACACAGGGCAATTTCCCTTGTGCTGGTCCAAAAATTAGGCTTAATCCTTTCTTAGCTCTGCCTTGTTGCAACGTTTCGAAAACTATTTGTTCTTCATCAGGCAGGTCAGAGCATCTTCTTCTTCTATTTAAGTTTATTCCCCTCTGTTGGGCTCACGTGAGTATCTGTTTAACTTCACCCCTTTTGCTTAGGTTTCATTTCCTTAGGTTTCACTTCTGTTCTTAGGTTACAGGTAAGTATATATTTAACTTTTTCTTCTTTATTTAGGTTTTTCTTCTCCCCTGGGTAAGTATTCTGTTTTAGCTTTTCTTCTCTATATTTAGGCTCAGGTAAGTATTTATTTAACTTTTCTTCTTAATTTAGGTTTAAAGGCGCCCAGGGTTAGGGTTAGGCATGGCGGCTAGGGTTAGCGTCTCACCCCACTGAGGTTAAGGTCAGGGTTAGGGGCTAGGGATGGCGAGTCCCATCGTGCCTGGGCCTCCGGGGGAAGGGCCAGGCAGGATGTCGTCACCGTGAATGGACTCTCCACAGACACACATCACCAAGGCACTGGCCGGTTAGGGTAAAGCAAAAAACTGGCAAGACCAGTTGGTGCACTGTCCATTGAAATGTGTGTGTCCGAGGCATCGGACATCCGCCATTCCCACATCCACAAAGTACCAAGCACTCCAGAAACACATCCAAACTCCACACATCATCCTCCCAAATCCAAAGTAAAAGCAAAACTCACCCAACTCCACTCATGCTGTCATCCATACTGAGGCTCAATAAACACAGGGCAATTTCCCTTGTGCTGGTCCAAAAATTAGGCTTAATCCTTTCTTAGCTCTGCCTTGTTGCAACGTTTCGAAAACTATTTGTTCTTCATCAGGCAGGTCAGAGCATCTTCTTCTTCTATTTAAGTTTATTCCCCTCTGTTGGGCTCACGTGAGTATCTGTTTAACTTCACCCCTTTTGCTTAGGTTTCATTTCCTTAGGTTTCACTTCTGTTCTTAGGTTACAGGTAAGTATATATTTAACTTTTTCTTCTTTATTTAGGTTTTTCTTCTCCCCTGGGTAAGTATTCTGTTTTAGCTTTTCTTCTCTATATTTAGGCTCAGGTAAGTATTTATTTAACTTTTCTTCTTAATTTAGGTTTAAAGGCGCCCAGGGTTAGGGTTAGGCATGGCGGCTAGGGTTAGCGTCTCACCCCACTGAGGTTAAGGTCAGGGTTAGGGGCTAGGGATGGCAGTCCCATCGTGCCTGGGCCTCCGGGGGAAGGGCCAGGCAGGATGTCGTCACCGTGAATGGACTCTCCACAGACACACATCACCAAGGCACTGGCCGGTTAGGGTAAAGCAAAAAACTGGCAAGACCAGTTGGTGCACTGTCCATTGAAATGTGTGTGTCCGAGGCATCGGACATCCGCCATTCCCACATCCACAAAGTACCAAGCACTCCAGAAACACATCCAAACTCCACACATCATCCTCCCAAATCCAAAGTAAAAGCAAAACTCACCCAACTCCACTCATGCTGTCATCCATACTGAGGCTCAATAAACACAGGGCAATTTCCCTTGTGCTGGTCCAAAAATTAGGCTTAATCCTTTCTTAGCTCTGCCTTGTTGCAACGTTTCGAAAACTATTTGTTCTTCATCAGGCAGGTCAGAGCATCTTCTTCTTCTATTTAAGTTTATTCCCCTCTGTTGGGCTCACGTGAGTATCTGTTTAACTTCACCCCTTTTGCTTAGGTTTCATTTCCTTAGGTTTCACTTCTGTTCTTAGGTTACAGGTAAGTATATATTTAACTTTTTCTTCTTTATTTAGGTTTTTCTTCTCCCCTGGGTAAGTATTCTGTTTTAGCTTTTCTTCTCTATATTTAGGCTCAGGTAAGTATTTATTTAACTTTTCTTCTTAATTTAGGTTTAAAGGCGCCCAGGGTTAGGGTTAGGCATGGCGGCTAGGGTTAGCGTCTCACCCCACTGAGGTTAAGGTCAGGGTTAGGGGCTAGGGATGGCAGTCCCATCGTGCCTGGGCCTCCGGGGGAAGGGCCAGGCAGGATGTCGTCACCGTGAATGGACTCTCCACAGACACACATCACCAAGGCACTGGCCGGTTAGGGTAAAGCAAAAAACTGGCAAGACCAGTTGGTGCACTGTCCATTGAAATGTGTGTGTCCGAGGCATCGGACATCCGCCATTCCCACATCCACAAAGTACCAAGCACTCCAGAAACACATCCAAACTCCACACATCATCCTCCCAAATCCAAAGTAAAAGCAAAACTCACCCAACTCCACTCATGCTGTCATCCATACTGAGGCTCAATAAACACAGGGCAATTTCCCTTGTGCTGGTCCAAAAATTAGGCTTAATCCTTTCTTAGCTCTGCCTTGTTGCAACGTTTCGAAAACTATTTGTTCTTCATCAGGCAGGTCAGAGCATCTTCTTCTTCTATTTAAGTTTATTCCCCTCTGTTGGGCTCACGTGAGTATCTGTTTAACTTCACCCCTTTTGCTTAGGTTTCATTTCCTTAGGTTTCACTTCTGTTCTTAGGTTACAGGTAAGTATATATTTAACTTTTTCTTCTTTATTTAGGTTTTTCTTCTCCCCTGGGTAAGTATTCTGTTTTAGCTTTTCTTCTCTATATTTAGGCTCAGGTAAGTATTTATTTAACTTTTCTTCTTAATTTAGGTTTAAAGGCGCCCAGGGTTAGGGTTAGGCATGGCGGCTAGGGTTAGCGTCTCACCCCACTGAGGTTAAGGTCAGGGTTAGGGGCTAGGGATGGCAGTCCCATCGTGCCTGGGCCTCCGGGGGAAGGGCCAGGCAGGATGTCGTCACCGTGAATGGACTCTCCACAGACACACATCACCAAGGCACTGGCCGGTTAGGGTAAAGCAAAAAACTGGCAAGACCAGTTGGTGCACTGTCCATTGAAATGTGTGTGTCCGAGGCATCGGACATCCGCCATTCCCACATCCACAAAGTACCAAGCACTCCAGAAACACATCCAAACTCCACACATCATCCTCCCAAATCCAAAGTAAAAGCAAAACTCACCCAACTCCACTCATGCTGTCATCCATACTGAGGCTCAATAAACACAGGGCAATTTCCCTTGTGCTGGTCCAAAAATTAGGCTTAATCCTTTCTTAGCTCTGCCTTGTTGCAACGTTTCGAAAACTATTTGTTCTTCATCAGGCAGGTCAGAGCATCTTCTTCTTCTATTTAAGTTTATTCCCCTCTGTTGGGCTCACGTGAGTATCTGTTTAACTTCACCCCTTTTGCTTAGGTTTCATTTCCTTAGGTTTCACTTCTGTTCTTAGGTTACAGGTAAGTATATATTTAACTTTTTCTTCTTTATTTAGGTTTTTCTTCTCCCCTGGGTAAGTATTCTGTTTTAGCTTTTCTTCTCTATATTTAGGCTCAGGTAAGTATTTATTTAACTTTTCTTCTTAATTTAGGTTTAAAGGCGCCCAGGGTTAGGGTTAGGCATGGCGGCTAGGGTTAGCGTCTCACCCCACTGAGGTTAAGGTCAGGGTTAGGGGCTAGGGATGGCGAGTCCCATCGTGCCTGGGCCTCCGGGGGAAGGGCCAGGCAGGATGTCGTCACCGTGAATGGACTCTCCACAGACACACATCACCAAGGCACTGGCCGGTTAGGGTAAAGCAAAAAACTGGCAAGACCAGTTGGTGCACTGTCCATTGAAATGTGTGTGTCCGAGGCATCGGACATCCGCCATTCCCACATCCACAAAGTACCAAGCACTCCAGAAACACATCCAAACTCCACACATCATCCTCCCAAATCCAAAGTAAAAGCAAAACTCACCCAACTCCACTCATGCTGTCATCCATACTGAGGCTCAATAAACACAGGGCAATTTCCCTTGTGCTGGTCCAAAAATTAGGCTTAATCCTTTCTTAGCTCTGCCTTGTTGCAACGTTTCGAAAACTATTTGTTCTTCATCAGGCAGGTCAGAGCATCTTCTTCTTCTATTTAAGTTTATTCCCCTCTGTTGGGCTCACGTGAGTATCTGTTTAACTTCACCCCTTTTGCTTAGGTTTCATTTCCTTAGGTTTCACTTCTGTTCTTAGGTTACAGGTAAGTATATATTTAACTTTTTCTTCTTTATTTAGGTTTTTCTTCTCCCCTGGGTAAGTATTCTGTTTTAGCTTTTCTTCTCTATATTTAGGCTCAGGTAAGTATTTATTTAACTTTTCTTCTTAATTTAGGTTTAAAGGCGCCCAGGGTTAGGGTTAGGCATGGCGGCTAGGGTTAGCGTCTCACCCCACTGAGGTTAAGGTCAGGGTTAGGGGCTAGGGATGGCAGTCCCATCGTGCCTGGGCCTCCGGGGGAAGGGCCAGGCAGGATGTCGTCACCGTGAATGGACTCTCCACAGACACACATCACCAAGGCACTGGCCGGTTAGGGTAAAGCAAAAAACTGGCAAGACCAGTTGGTGCACTGTCCATTGAAATGTGTGTGTCCGAGGCATCGGACATCCGCCATTCCCACATCCACAAAGTACCAAGCACTCCAGAAACACATCCAAACTCCACACATCATCCTCCCAAATCCAAAGTAAAAGCAAAACTCACCCAACTCCACTCATGCTGTCATCCATACTGAGGCTCAATAAACACAGGGCAATTTCCCTTGTGCTGGTCCAAAAATTAGGCTTAATCCTTTCTTAGCTCTGCCTTGTTGCAACGTTTCGAAAACTATTTGTTCTTCATCAGGCAGGTCAGAGCATCTTCTTCTTCTATTTAAGTTTATTCCCCTCTGTTGGGCTCACGTGAGTATCTGTTTAACTTCACCCCTTTTGCTTAGGTTTCATTTCCTTAGGTTTCACTTCTGTTCTTAGGTTACAGGTAAGTATATATTTAACTTTTTCTTCTTTATTTAGGTTTTTCTTCTCCCCTGGGTAAGTATTCTGTTTTAGCTTTTCTTCTCTATATTTAGGCTCAGGTAAGTATTTATTTAACTTTTCTTCTTAATTTAGGTTTAAAGGCGCCCAGGGTTAGGGTTAGGCATGGCGGCTAGGGTTAGCGTCTCACCCCACTGAGGTTAAGGTCAGGGTTAGGGGCTAGGGATGGCAGTCCCATCGTGCCTGGGCCTCCGGGGGGAAGGGCCAGGCAGGATGTCGTCACCGTGAATGGACTCTCCACAGACACACATCACCAAGGCACTGGCCGGTTAGGGTAAAGCAAAAAACTGGCAAGACCAGTTGGTGCACTGTCCATTGAAATGTGTGTGTCCGAGGCATCGGACATCCGCCATTCCCACATCCACAAAGTACCAAGCACTCCAGAAACACATCCAAACTCCACACATCATCCTCCCAAATCCAAAGTAAAAGCAAAACTCACCCAACTCCACTCATGCTGTCATCCATACTGAGGCTCAATAAACACAGGGCAATTTCCCTTGTGCTGGTCCAAAAATTAGGCTTAATCCTTTCTTAGCTCTGCCTTGTTGCAACGTTTCGAAAACTATTTGTTCTTCATCAGGCAGGTCAGAGCATCTTCTTCTTCTATTTAAGTTTATTCCCCTCTGTTGGGCTCACGTGAGTATCTGTTTAACTTCACCCCTTTTGCTTAGGTTTCATTTCCTTAGGTTTCACTTCTGTTCTTAGGTTACAGGTAAGTATATATTTAACTTTTTCTTCTTTATTTAGGTTTTTCTTCTCCCCTGGGTAAGTATTCTGTTTTAGCTTTTCTTCTCTATATTTAGGCTCAGGTAAGTATTTATTTAACTTTTCTTCTTAATTTAGGTTTAAAGGCGCCCAGGGTTAGGGTTAGGCATGGCGGCTAGGGTTAGCGTCTCACCCCACTGAGGTTAAGGTCAGGGTTAGGGGCTAGGGATGGCGAGTCCCATCGTGCCTGGGCCTCCGGGGGAAGGGCCAGGCAGGATGTCGTCACCGTGAATGGACTCTCCACAGACACACATCACCAAGGCACTGGCCGGTTAGGGTAAAGCAAAAAACTGGCAAGACCAGTTGGTGCACTGTCCATTGAAATGTGTGTGTCCGAGGCATCGGACATCCGCCATTCCCACATCCACAAAGTACCAAGCACTCCAGAAACACATCCAAACTCCACACATCATCCTCCCAAATCCAAAGTAAAAGCAAAACTCACCCAACTCCACTCATGCTGTCATCCATACTGAGGCTCAATAAACACAGGGCAATTTCCCTTGTGCTGGTCCAAAAATTAGGCTTAATCCTTTCTTAGCTCTGCCTTGTTGCAACGTTTCGAAAACTATTTGTTCTTCATCAGGCAGGTCAGAGCATCTTCTTCTTCTATTTAAGTTTATTCCCCTCTGTTGGGCTCACGTGAGTATCTGTTTAACTTCACCCCTTTTGCTTAGGTTTCATTTCCTTAGGTTTCACTTCTGTTCTTAGGTTACAGGTAAGTATATATTTAACTTTTTCTTCTTTATTTAGGTTTTTCTTCTCCCCTGGGTAAGTATTCTGTTTTAGCTTTTCTTCTCTATATTTAGGCTCAGGTAAGTATTTATTTAACTTTTCTTCTTAATTTAGGTTTAAAGGCGCCCAGGGTTAGGGTTAGGCATGGCGGCTAGGGTTAGCGTCTCACCCCACTGAGGTTAAGGTCAGGGTTAGGGGCTAGGGATGGCAGTCCCATCGTGCCTGGGCCTCCGGGGGAAGGGCCAGGCAGGATGTCGTCACCGTGAATGGACTCTCCACAGACACACATCACCAAGGCACTGGCCGGTTAGGGTAAAGCAAAAAACTGGCAAGACCAGTTGGTGCACTGTCCATTGAAATGTGTGTGTCCGAGGCATCGGACATCCGCCATTCCCACATCCACAAAGTACCAAGCACTCCAGAAACACATCCAAACTCCACACATCATCCTCCCAAATCCAAAGTAAAAGCAAAACTCACCCAACTCCACTCATGCTGTCATCCATACTGAGGCTCAATAAACACAGGGCAATTTCCCTTGTGCTGGTCCAAAAATTAGGCTTAATCCTTTCTTAGCTCTGCCTTGTTGCAACGTTTCGAAAACTATTTGTTCTTCATCAGGCAGGTCAGAGCATCTTCTTCTTCTATTTAAGTTTATTCCCCTCTGTTGGGCTCACGTGAGTATCTGTTTAACTTCACCCCTTTTGCTTAGGTTTCATTTCCTTAGGTTTCACTTCTGTTCTTAGGTTACAGGTAAGTATATATTTAACTTTTTCTTCTTTATTTAGGTTTTTCTTCTCCCCTGGGTAAGTATTCTGTTTTAGCTTTTCTTCTCTATATTTAGGCTCAGGTAAGTATTTATTTAACTTTTCTTCTTAATTTAGGTTTAAAGGCGCCCAGGGTTAGGGTTAGGCATGGCGGCTAGGGTTAGCGTCTCACCCCACTGAGGTTAAGGTCAGGGTTAGGGGCTAGGGATGGCAGTCCCATCGTGCCTGGGCCTCCGGGGGAAGGGCCAGGCAGGATGTCGTCACCGTGAATGGACTCTCCACAGACACACATCACCAAGGCACTGGCCGGTTAGGGTAAAGCAAAAAACTGGCAAGACCAGTTGGTGCACTGTCCATTGAAATGTGTGTGTCCGAGGCATCGGACATCCGCCATTCCCACATCCACAAAGTACCAAGCACTCCAGAAACACATCCAAACTCCACACATCATCCTCCCAAATCCAAAGTAAAAGCAAAACTCACCCAACTCCACTCATGCTGTCATCCATACTGAGGCTCAATAAACACAGGGCAATTTCCCTTGTGCTGGTCCAAAAATTAGGCTTAATCCTTTCTTAGCTCTGCCTTGTTGCAACGTTTCGAAAACTATTTGTTCTTCATCAGGCAGGTCAGAGCATCTTCTTCTTCTATTTAAGTTTATTCCCCTCTGTTGGGCTCACGTGAGTATCTGTTTAACTTCACCCCTTTTGCTTAGGTTTCATTTCCTTAGGTTTCACTTCTGTTCTTAGGTTACAGGTAAGTATATATTTAACTTTTTCTTCTTTATTTAGGTTTTTCTTCTCCCCTGGGTAAGTATTCTGTTTTAGCTTTTCTTCTCTATATTTAGGCTCAGGTAAGTATTTATTTAACTTTTCTTCTTAATTTAGGTTTAAAGGCGCCCAGGGTTAGGGTTAGGCATGGCGGCTAGGGTTAGCGTCTCACCCCACTGAGGTTAAGGTCAGGGTTAGGGGCTAGGGATGGCAGTCCCATCGTGCCTGGGCCTCCGGGGGAAGGGCCAGGCAGGATGTCGTCACCGTGAATGGACTCTCCACAGACACACATCACCAAGGCACTGGCCGGTTAGGGTAAAGCAAAAAACTGGCAAGACCAGTTGGTGCACTGTCCATTGAAATGTGTGTGTCCGAGGCATCGGACATCCGCCATTCCCACATCCACAAAGTACCAAGCACTCCAGAAACACATCCAAACTCCACACATCATCCTCCCAAATCCAAAGTAAAAGCAAAACTCACCCAACTCCACTCATGCTGTCATCCATACTGAGGCTCAATAAACACAGGGCAATTTCCCTTGTGCTGGTCCAAAAATTAGGCTTAATCCTTTCTTAGCTCTGCCTTGTTGCAACGTTTCGAAAACTATTTGTTCTTCATCAGGCAGGTCAGAGCATCTTCTTCTTCTATTTAAGTTTATTCCCCTCTGTTGGGCTCACGTGAGTATCTGTTTAACTTCACCCCTTTTGCTTAGGTTTCATTTCCTTAGGTTTCACTTCTGTTCTTAGGTTACAGGTAAGTATATATTTAACTTTTTCTTCTTTATTTAGGTTTTTCTTCTCCCCTGGGTAAGTATTCTGTTTTAGCTTTTCTTCTCTATATTTAGGCTCAGGTAAGTATTTATTTAACTTTTCTTCTTAATTTAGGTTTAAAGGCGCCCAGGGTTAGGGTTAGGCATGGCGGCTAGGGTTAGCGTCTCACCCCACTGAGGTTAAGGTCAGGGTTAGGGGCTAGGGATGGCAGTCCCATCGTGCCTGGGCCTCCGGGGGAAGGGCCAGGCAGGATGTCGTCACCGTGAATGGACTCTCCACAGACACACATCACCAAGGCACTGGCCGGTTAGGGTAAAGCAAAAAACTGGCAAGACCAGTTGGTGCACTGTCCATTGAAATGTGTGTGTCCGAGGCATCGGACATCCGCCATTCCCACATCCACAAAGTACCAAGCACTCCAGAAACACATCCAAACTCCACACATCATCCTCCCAAATCCAAAGTAAAAGCAAAACTCACCCAACTCCACTCATGCTGTCATCCATACTGAGGCTCAATAAACACAGGGCAATTTCCCTTGTGCTGGTCCAAAAATTAGGCTTAATCCTTTCTTAGCTCTGCCTTGTTGCAACGTTTCGAAAACTATTTGTTCTTCATCAGGCAGGTCAGAGCATCTTCTTCTTCTATTTAAGTTTATTCCCCTCTGTTGGGCTCACGTGAGTATCTGTTTAACTTCACCCCTTTTGCTTAGGTTTCATTTCCTTAGGTTTCACTTCTGTTCTTAGGTTACAGGTAAGTATATATTTAACTTTTTCTTCTTTATTTAGGTTTTTCTTCTCCCCTGGGTAAGTATTCTGTTTTAGCTTTTCTTCTCTATATTTAGGCTCAGGTAAGTATTTATTTAACTTTTCTTCTTAATTTAGGTTTAAAGGCGCCCAGGGTTAGGGTTAGGCATGGCGGCTAGGGTTAGCGTCTCACCCCACTGAGGTTAAGGTCAGGGTTAGGGGCTAGGGATGGCAGTCCCATCGTGCCTGGGCCTCCGGGGGAAGGGCCAGGCAGGATGTCGTCACCGTGAATGGACTCTCCACAGACACACATCACCAAGGCACTGGCCGGTTAGGGTAAAGCAAAAAACTGGCAAGACCAGTTGGTGCACTGTCCATTGAAATGTGTGTGTCCGAGGCATCGGACATCCGCCATTCCCACATCCACAAAGTACCAAGCACTCCAGAAACACATCCAAACTCCACACATCATCCTCCCAAATCCAAAGTAAAAGCAAAACTCACCCAACTCCACTCATGCTGTCATCCATACTGAGGCTCAATAAACACAGGGCAATTTCCCTTGTGCTGGTCCAAAAATTAGGCTTAATCCTTTCTTAGCTCTGCCTTGTTGCAACGTTTCGAAAACTATTTGTTCTTCATCAGGCAGGTCAGAGCATCTTCTTCTTCTATTTAAGTTTATTCCCCTCTGTTGGGCTCACGTGAGTATCTGTTTAACTTCACCCCTTTTGCTTAGGTTTCATTTCCTTAGGTTTCACTTCTGTTCTTAGGTTACAGGTAAGTATATATTTAACTTTTTCTTCTTTATTTAGGTTTTTCTTCTCCCCTGGGTAAGTATTCTGTTTTAGCTTTTCTTCTCTATATTTAGGCTCAGGTAAGTATTTATTTAACTTTTCTTCTTAATTTAGGTTTAAAGGCGCCCAGGGTTAGGGTTAGGCATGGCGGCTAGGGTTAGCGTCTCACCCCACTGAGGTTAAGGTCAGGGTTAGGGGCTAGGGATGGCAGTCCCATCGTGCCTGGGCCTCCGGGGGAAGGGCCAGGCAGGATGTCGTCACCGTGAATGGACTCTCCACAGACACACATCACCAAGGCACTGGCCGGTTAGGGTAAAGCAAAAAACTGGCAAGACCAGTTGGTGCACTGTCCATTGAAATGTGTGTGTCCGAGGCATCGGACATCCGCCATTCCCACATCCACAAAGTACCAAGCACTCCAGAAACACATCCAAACTCCACACATCATCCTCCCAAATCCAAAGTAAAAGCAAAACTCACCCAACTCCACTCATGCTGTCATCCATACTGAGGCTCAATAAACACAGGGCAATTTCCCTTGTGCTGGTCCAAAAATTAGGCTTAATCCTTTCTTAGCTCTGCCTTGTTGCAACGTTTCGAAAACTATTTGTTCTTCATCAGGCAGGTCAGAGCATCTTCTTCTTCTATTTAAGTTTATTCCCCTCTGTTGGGCTCACGTGAGTATCTGTTTAACTTCACCCCTTTTGCTTAGGTTTCATTTCCTTAGGTTTCACTTCTGTTCTTAGGTTACAGGTAAGTATATATTTAACTTTTTCTTCTTTATTTAGGTTTTTCTTCTCCCCTGGGTAAGTATTCTGTTTTAGCTTTTCTTCTCTATATTTAGGCTCAGGTAAGTATTTATTTAACTTTTCTTCTTAATTTAGGTTTAAAGGCGCCCAGGGTTAGGGTTAGGCATGGCGGCTAGGGTTAGCGTCTCACCCCACTGAGGTTAAGGTCAGGGTTAGGGGCTAGGGATGGCAGTCCCATCGTGCCTGGGCCTCCGGGGGAAGGGCCAGGCAGGATGTCGTCACCGTGAATGGACTCTCCACAGACACACATCACCAAGGCACTGGCCGGTTAGGGTAAAGCAAAAAACTGGCAAGACCAGTTGGTGCACTGTCCATTGAAATGTGTGTGTCCGAGGCATCGGACATCCGCCATTCCCACATCCACAAAGTACCAAGCACTCCAGAAACACATCCAAACTCCACACATCATCCTCCCAAATCCAAAGTAAAAGCAAAACTCACCCAACTCCACTCATGCTGTCATCCATACTGAGGCTCAATAAACACAGGGCAATTTCCCTTGTGCTGGTCCAAAAATTAGGCTTAATCCTTTCTTAGCTCTGCCTTGTTGCAACGTTTCGAAAACTATTTGTTCTTCATCAGGCAGGTCAGAGCATCTTCTTCTTCTATTTAAGTTTATTCCCCTCTGTTGGGCTCACGTGAGTATCTGTTTAACTTCACCCCTTTTGCTTAGGTTTCATTTCCTTAGGTTTCACTTCTGTTCTTAGGTTACAGGTAAGTATATATTTAACTTTTTCTTCTTTATTTAGGTTTTTCTTCTCCCCTGGGTAAGTATTCTGTTTTAGCTTTTCTTCTCTATATTTAGGCTCAGGTAAGTATTTATTTAACTTTTCTTCTTAATTTAGGTTTAAAGGCGCCCAGGGTTAGGGTTAGGCATGGCGGCTAGGGTTAGCGTCTCACCCCACTGAGGTTAAGGTCAGGGTTAGGGGCTAGGGATGGCAGTCCCATCGTGCCTGGGCCTCCGGGGGAAGGGCCAGGCAGGATGTCGTCACCGTGAATGGACTCTCCACAGACACACATCACCAAGGCACTGGCCGGTTAGGGTAAAGCAAAAAACTGGCAAGACCAGTTGGTGCACTGTCCATTGAAATGTGTGTGTCCGAGGCATCGGACATCCGCCATTCCCACATCCACAAAGTACCAAGCACTCCAGAAACACATCCAAACTCCACACATCATCCTCCCAAATCCAAAGTAAAAGCAAAACTCACCCAACTCCACTCATGCTGTCATCCATACTGAGGCTCAATAAACACAGGGCAATTTCCCTTGTGCTGGTCCAAAAATTAGGCTTAATCCTTTCTTAGCTCTGCCTTGTTGCAACGTTTCGAAAACTATTTGTTCTTCATCAGGCAGGTCAGAGCATCTTCTTCTTCTATTTAAGTTTATTCCCCTCTGTTGGGCTCACGTGAGTATCTGTTTAACTTCACCCCTTTTGCTTAGGTTTCATTTCCTTAGGTTTCACTTCTGTTCTTAGGTTACAGGTAAGTATATATTTAACTTTTTCTTCTTTATTTAGGTTTTTCTTCTCCCCTGGGTAAGTATTCTGTTTTAGCTTTTCTTCTCTATATTTAGGCTCAGGTAAGTATTTATTTAACTTTTCTTCTTAATTTAGGTTTAAAGGCGCCCAGGGTTAGGGTTAGGCATGGCGGCTAGGGTTAGCGTCTCACCCCACTGAGGTTAAGGTCAGGGTTAGGGGCTAGGGATGGCAGTCCCATCGTGCCTGGGCCTCCGGGGGAAGGGCCAGGCAGGATGTCGTCACCGTGAATGGACTCTCCACAGACACACATCACCAAGGCACTGGCCGGTTAGGGTAAAGCAAAAAACTGGCAAGACCAGTTGGTGCACTGTCCATTGAAATGTGTGTGTCCGAGGCATCGGACATCCGCCATTCCCACATCCACAAAGTACCAAGCACTCCAGAAACACATCCAAACTCCACACATCATCCTCCCAAATCCAAAGTAAAAGCAAAACTCACCCAACTCCACTCATGCTGTCATCCATACTGAGGCTCAATAAACACAGGGCAATTTCCCTTGTGCTGGTCCAAAAATTAGGCTTAATCCTTTCTTAGCTCTGCCTTGTTGCAACGTTTCGAAAACTATTTGTTCTTCATCAGGCAGGTCAGAGCATCTTCTTCTTCTATTTAAGTTTATTCCCCTCTGTTGGGCTCACGTGAGTATCTGTTTAACTTCACCCCTTTTGCTTAGGTTTCATTTCCTTAGGTTTCACTTCTGTTCTTAGGTTACAGGTAAGTATATATTTAACTTTTTCTTCTTTATTTAGGTTTTTCTTCTCCCCTGGGTAAGTATTCTGTTTTAGCTTTTCTTCTCTATATTTAGGCTCAGGTAAGTATTTATTTAACTTTTCTTCTTAATTTAGGTTTAAAGGCGCCCAGGGTTAGGGTTAGGCATGGCGGCTAGGGTTAGCGTCTCACCCCACTGAGGTTAAGGTCAGGGTTAGGGGCTAGGGATGGCAGTCCCATCGTGCCTGGGCCTCCGGGGGAAGGGCCAGGCAGGATGTCGTCACCGTGAATGGACTCTCCACAGACACACATCACCAAGGCACTGGCCGGTTAGGGTAAAGCAAAAAACTGGCAAGACCAGTTGGTGCACTGTCCATTGAAATGTGTGTGTCCGAGGCATCGGACATCCGCCATTCCCACATCCACAAAGTACCAAGCACTCCAGAAACACATCCAAACTCCACACATCATCCTCCCAAATCCAAAGTAAAAGCAAAACTCACCCAACTCCACTCATGCTGTCATCCATACTGAGGCTCAATAAACACAGGGCAATTTCCCTTGTGCTGGTCCAAAAATTAGGCTTAATCCTTTCTTAGCTCTGCCTTGTTGCAACGTTTCGAAAACTATTTGTTCTTCATCAGGCAGGTCAGAGCATCTTCTTCTTCTATTTAAGTTTATTCCCCTCTGTTGGGCTCACGTGAGTATCTGTTTAACTTCACCCCTTTTGCTTAGGTTTCATTTCCTTAGGTTTCACTTCTGTTCTTAGGTTACAGGTAAGTATATATTTAACTTTTTCTTCTTTATTTAGGTTTTTCTTCTCCCCTGGGTAAGTATTCTGTTTTAGCTTTTCTTCTCTATATTTAGGCTCAGGTAAGTATTTATTTAACTTTTCTTCTTAATTTAGGTTTAAAGGCGCCCAGGGTTAGGGTTAGGCATGGCGGCTAGGGTTAGCGTCTCACCCCACTGAGGTTAAGGTCAGGGTTAGGGGCTAGGGATGGCAGTCCCATCGTGCCTGGGCCTCCGGGGGAAGGGCCAGGCAGGATGTCGTCACCGTGAATGGACTCTCCACAGACACACATCACCAAGGCACTGGCCGGTTAGGGTAAAGCAAAAAACTGGCAAGACCAGTTGGTGCACTGTCCATTGAAATGTGTGTGTCCGAGGCATCGGACATCCGCCATTCCCACATCCACAAAGTACCAAGCACTCCAGAAACACATCCAAACTCCACACATCATCCTCCCAAATCCAAAGTAAAAGCAAAACTCACCCAACTCCACTCATGCTGTCATCCATACTGAGGCTCAATAAACACAGGGCAATTTCCCTTGTGCTGGTCCAAAAATTAGGCTTAATCCTTTCTTAGCTCTGCCTTGTTGCAACGTTTCGAAAACTATTTGTTCTTCATCAGGCAGGTCAGAGCATCTTCTTCTTCTATTTAAGTTTATTCCCCTCTGTTGGGCTCACGTGAGTATCTGTTTAACTTCACCCCTTTTGCTTAGGTTTCATTTCCTTAGGTTTCACTTCTGTTCTTAGGTTACAGGTAAGTATATATTTAACTTTTTCTTCTTTATTTAGGTTTTTCTTCTCCCCTGGGTAAGTATTCTGTTTTAGCTTTTCTTCTCTATATTTAGGCTCAGGTAAGTATTTATTTAACTTTTCTTCTTAATTTAGGTTTAAAGGCGCCCAGGGTTAGGGTTAGGCATGGCGGCTAGGGTTAGCGTCTCACCCCACTGAGGTTAAGGTCAGGGTTAGGGGCTAGGGATGGCAGTCCCATCGTGCCTGGGCCTCCGGGGGAAGGGCCAGGCAGGATGTCGTCACCGTGAATGGACTCTCCACAGACACACATCACCAAGGCACTGGCCGGTTAGGGTAAAGCAAAAAACTGGCAAGACCAGTTGGTGCACTGTCCATTGAAATGTGTGTGTCCGAGGCATCGGACATCCGCCATTCCCACATCCACAAAGTACCAAGCACTCCAGAAACACATCCAAACTCCACACATCATCCTCCCAAATCCAAAGTAAAAGCAAAACTCACCCAACTCCACTCATGCTGTCATCCATACTGAGGCTCAATAAACACAGGGCAATTTCCCTTGTGCTGGTCCAAAAATTAGGCTTAATCCTTTCTTAGCTCTGCCTTGTTGCAACGTTTCGAAAACTATTTGTTCTTCATCAGGCAGGTCAGAGCATCTTCTTCTTCTATTTAAGTTTATTCCCCTCTGTTGGGCTCACGTGAGTATCTGTTTAACTTCACCCCTTTTGCTTAGGTTTCATTTCCTTAGGTTTCACTTCTGTTCTTAGGTTACAGGTAAGTATATATTTAACTTTTTCTTCTTTATTTAGGTTTTTCTTCTCCCCTGGGTAAGTATTCTGTTTTAGCTTTTCTTCTCTATATTTAGGCTCAGGTAAGTATTTATTTAACTTTTCTTCTTAATTTAGGTTTAAAGGCGCCCAGGGTTAGGGTTAGGCATGGCGGCTAGGGTTAGCGTCTCACCCCACTGAGGTTAAGGTCAGGGTTAGGGGCTAGGGATGGCAGTCCCATCGTGCCTGGGCCTCCGGGGGAAGGGCCAGGCAGGATGTCGTCACCGTGAATGGACTCTCCACAGACACACATCACCAAGGCACTGGCCGGTTAGGGTAAAGCAAAAAACTGGCAAGACCAGTTGGTGCACTGTCCATTGAAATGTGTGTGTCCGAGGCATCGGACATCCGCCATTCCCACATCCACAAAGTACCAAGCACTCCAGAAACACATCCAAACTCCACACATCATCCTCCCAAATCCAAAGTAAAAGCAAAACTCACCCAACTCCACTCATGCTGTCATCCATACTGAGGCTCAATAAACACAGGGCAATTTCCCTTGTGCTGGTCCAAAAATTAGGCTTAATCCTTTCTTAGCTCTGCCTTGTTGCAACGTTTCGAAAACTATTTGTTCTTCATCAGGCAGGTCAGAGCATCTTCTTCTTCTATTTAAGTTTATTCCCCTCTGTTGGGCTCACGTGAGTATCTGTTTAACTTCACCCCTTTTGCTTAGGTTTCATTTCCTTAGGTTTCACTTCTGTTCTTAGGTTACAGGTAAGTATATATTTAACTTTTTCTTCTTTATTTAGGTTTTTCTTCTCCCCTGGGTAAGTATTCTGTTTTAGCTTTTCTTCTCTATATTTAGGCTCAGGTAAGTATTTATTTAACTTTTCTTCTTAATTTAGGTTTAAAGGCGCCCAGGGTTAGGGTTAGGCATGGCGGCTAGGGTTAGCGTCTCACCCCACTGAGGTTAAGGTCAGGGTTAGGGGCTAGGGATGGCAGTCCCATCGTGCCTGGGCCTCCGGGGGAAGGGCCAGGCAGGATGTCGTCACCGTGAATGGACTCTCCACAGACACACATCACCAAGGCACTGGCCGGTTAGGGTAAAGCAAAAAACTGGCAAGACCAGTTGGTGCACTGTCCATTGAAATGTGTGTGTCCGAGGCATCGGACATCCGCCATTCCCACATCCACAAAGTACCAAGCACTCCAGAAACACATCCAAACTCCACACATCATCCTCCCAAATCCAAAGTAAAAGCAAAACTCACCCAACTCCACTCATGCTGTCATCCATACTGAGGCTCAATAAACACAGGGCAATTTCCCTTGTGCTGGTCCAAAAATTAGGCTTAATCCTTTCTTAGCTCTGCCTTGTTGCAACGTTTCGAAAACTATTTGTTCTTCATCAGGCAGGTCAGAGCATCTTCTTCTTCTATTTAAGTTTATTCCCCTCTGTTGGGCTCACGTGAGTATCTGTTTAACTTCACCCCTTTTGCTTAGGTTTCATTTCCTTAGGTTTCACTTCTGTTCTTAGGTTACAGGTAAGTATATATTTAACTTTTTCTTCTTTATTTAGGTTTTTCTTCTCCCCTGGGTAAGTATTCTGTTTTAGCTTTTCTTCTCTATATTTAGGCTCAGGTAAGTATTTATTTAACTTTTCTTCTTAATTTAGGTTTAAAGGCGCCCAGGGTTAGGGTTAGGCATGGCGGCTAGGGTTAGCGTCTCACCCCACTGAGGTTAAGGTCAG
Organism: Nibea coibor; assembly: GCA_023373845.1. Lineage (NCBI taxonomy): Eukaryota > Metazoa > Chordata > Actinopteri > Sciaenidae > Nibea > Nibea coibor. The sequence continues at coordinate 26,310,596 of CM041737.1, forward strand.
GGTTAGGGGCTAGGGATGGCAGTCCCATCGTGCCTGGGCCTCCGGGGGAAGGGCCAGGCAGGATGTCGTCACCGTGAATGGACTCTCCACAGACACACATCACCAAGGCACTGGCCGGTTAGGGTAAAGCAAAAAACTGGCAAGACCAGTTGGTGCACTGTCCATTGAAATGTGTGTGTCCGAGGCATCGGACATCCGCCATTCCCACATCCACAAAGTACCAAGCACTCCAGAAACACATCCAAACTCCACACATCATCCTCCCAAATCCAAAGTAAAAGCAAAACTCACCCAACTCCACTCATGCTGTCATCCATACTGAGGCTCAATAAACACAGGGCAATTTCCCTTGTGCTGGTCCAAAAATTAGGCTTAATCCTTTCTTAGCTCTGCCTTGTTGCAACGTTTCGAAAACTATTTGTTCTTCATCAGGCAGGTCAGAGCATCTTCTTCTTCTATTTAAGTTTATTCCCCTCTGTTGGGCTCACGTGAGTATCTGTTTAACTTCACCCCTTTTGGCGCACAGGTACTAAGGTAAGTATTCTCTTCTTTTTCAGGTTTCTGCTTTATTTAGGTTCTCAGGTAAGTATTTTCCTCTTTTTCAGGTTTTCATCTTAATTTTAGGTTTTCATCTTAATTTAGGTTTCCTCCATGAGTCAAATTGAGGTCAAACTGGGGTCACACTAGGGTTAGGGGTGAAGGTTAGGGTTAGGGCTAGGGTCCTGGGCTAGGGTAGTGAAGTCTCCCTCCCCTGGAGCTCTCTGAATAACACCCATGACACTGAGGTTAAGGTTAGGGGAGAGGGGCGGGGTCGGGTGTTCTCGCCGTGAATGTGCTCTCCACAGAGACCCACTCCCATGGCACTGGCTGGTTAGGGATTCAGAACAGTCTGACCGGAGACTTACAATGCATCCACACCGCTCCGGTCAGCTAGTGCACGGGCCAATGGTGTGAATCTCCGAGGCGACCAACACCCTCACACTCCCTCTAGCTCAAATTGAGCCTCTAAACTATCCCTCTGGGCCTGCGCTGTCTCCAAAGCCACCAGGCTAAAGTCACAATCACTCCCCACTCCACATTTCCCATAAACACACACACACAGAAAAACACAAAAGTGCATTACCTTTGTGCTGGTTCAAAAAATTAGACTTCATGGGTCTTTAGCGCTTTTCACTCTGCCGGTTGCAACGTTTCGGATTTAGTGTTCCTTCTTCAGGCTTTCGGTCAGAGTGTTTCTCTTAGGTTTCCTTTTCCTTAAGTTTTGTTTTACATTCCCCTTAGGTTTCGTTTATCTTAAACTTTTTTTTCTCTTCTGCTTTTCAGGTTACTTTAAAGGCGCACAGGTACTAAGGTAAGTATTCTCTTCTTTTTCAGGTTTCTGCTTTATTTAGGTTCTCAGGTAAGTATTTTCCTCTTTTTCAGGTTTTCATCTTAATTTTAGGTTTTCATCTTAATTTAGGTTTCCTCCATGAGTCAAATTGAGGTCAAACTGGGGTCACACTAGGGTTAGGGGTGAAGGTTAGGGTTAGGGCTAGGGTCCTGGGCTAGGGTAGTGAAGTCTCCCTCCCCTGGAGCTCTCTGAATAACACCCATGACACTGAGGTTAAGGTTAGGGGAGAGGGGCGGGGTCGGGTGTTCTCGCCGTGAATGTGCTCTCCACAGAGACCCACTCCCATGGCACTGGCTGGTTAGGGATTCAGAACAGTCTGACCGGAGACTTACAATGCATCCACACCGCTCCGGTCAGCTAGTGCACGGGCCAATGGTGTGAATCTCCGAGGCGACCAACACCCTCACACTCCCTCTAGCTCAAATTGAGCCTCTAAACTATCCCTCTGGGCCTGCGCTGTCTCCAAAGCCACCAGGCTAAAGTCACAATCACTCCCCACTCCACATTTCCCATAAACACACACACACAGAAAAACACAAAAGTGCATTACCTTTGTGCTGGTTCAAAAAATTAGACTTCATGGGTCTTTAGCGCTTTTCACTCTGCCGGTTGCAACGTTTCGGATTTAGTGTTCCTTCTTCAGGCTTTCGGTCAGAGTGTTTCTCTTAGGTTTCCTTTTCCTTAAGTTTTGTTTTACATTCCCCTTAGGTTTCGTTTATCTTAAACTTTTTTTTCTCTTCTGCTTTTCAGGTTACTTTAAAGGCGCACAGGTACTAAGGTAAGTATTCTCTTCTTTTTCAGGTTTCTGCTTTATTTAGGTTCTCAGGTAAGTATTTTCCTCTTTTTCAGGTTTTCATCTTAATTTTAGGTTTTCATCTTAATTTAGGTTTCCTCCATGAGTCAAATTGAGGTCAAACTGGGGTCACACTAGGGTTAGGGGTGAAGGTTAGGGTTAGGGCTAGGGTCCTGGGCTAGGGTAGTGAAGTCTCCCTCCCCTGGAGCTCTCTGAATAACACCCATGACACTGAGGTTAAGGTTAGGGGAGAGGGGCGGGGTCGGGTGTTCTCGCCGTGAATGTGCTCTCCACAGAGACCCACTCCCATGGCACTGGCTGGTTAGGGATTCAGAACAGTCTGACCGGAGACTTACAATGCATCCACACCGCTCCGGTCAGCTAGTGCACGGGCCAATGGTGTGAATCTCCGAGGCGACCAACACCCTCACACTCCCTCTAGCTCAAATTGAGCCTCTAAACTATCCCTCTGGGCCTGCGCTGTCTCCAAAGCCACCAGGCTAAAGTCACAATCACTCCCCACTCCACATTTCCCATAAACACACACACACAGAAAAACACAAAAGTGCATTACCTTTGTGCTGGTCCAAAAAATTAGACTTCATGGGTCTTTAGCGCTTTTCACTCTGCCGGTTGCAACGTTTCGGATTTAGTGTTCCTTCTTCAGGCTTTCGGTCAGAGTGTTTCTCTTAGGTTTCCTTTTCCTTAAGTTTTGTTTTACATTCCCCTTAGGTTTCGTTTATCTTAAACTTTTTTTTCTCTTCTGCTTTTCAGGTTACTTTAAAGGCGCACAGGTACTAAGGTAAGTATTCTCTTCTTTTTCAGGTTTCTGCTTTATTTAGGTTCTCAGGTAAGTATTTTCCTCTTTTTCAGGTTTTCATCTTAATTTTAGGTTTTCATCTTAATTTAGGTTTCCTCCATGAGTCAAATTGAGGTCAAACTGGGGTCACACTAGGGTTAGGGGTGAAGGTTAGGGTTAGGGCTAGGGTCCTGGGCTAGGGTAGTGAAGTCTCCCTCCCCTGGAGCTCTCTGAATAACACCCATGACACTGAGGTTAAGGTTAGGGGAGAGGGGCGGGGTCGGGTGTTCTCGCCGTGAATGTGCTCTCCACAGAGACCCACTCCCATGGCACTGGCTGGTTAGGGATTCAGAACAGTCTGACCGGAGACTTACAATGCATCCACACCGCTCCGGTCAGCTAGTGCACGGGCCAATGGTGTGAATCTCCGAGGCGACCAACACCCTCACACTCCCTCTAGCTCAAATTGAGCCTCTAAACTATCCCTCTGGGCCTGCGCTGTCTCCAAAGCCACCAGGCTAAAGTCACAATCACTCCCCACTCCACATTTCCCATAAACACACACACACAGAAAAACACAAAAGTGCATTACCTTTGTGCTGGTTCAAAAAATTAGACTTCATGGGTCTTTAGCGCTTTTCACTCTGCCGGTTGCAACGTTTCGGATTTAGTGTTCCTTCTTCAGGCTTTCGGTCAGAGTGTTTCTCTTAGGTTTCCTTTTCCTTAAGTTTTGTTTTACATTCCCCTTAGGTTTCGTTTATCTTAAACTTTTTTTTCTCTTCTGCTTTTCAGGTTACTTTAAAGGCGCACAGGTACTAAGGTAAGTATTCTCTTCTTTTTCAGGTTTCTGCTTTATTTAGGTTCTCAGGTAAGTATTTTCCTCTTTTTCAGGTTTTCATCTTAATTTTAGGTTTTCATCTTAATTTAGGTTTCCTCCATGAGTCAAATTGAGGTCAAACTGGGGTCACACTAGGGTTAGGGGTGAAGGTTAGGGTTAGGGCTAGGGTCCTGGGCTAGGGTAGTGAAGTCTCCCTCCCCTGGAGCTCTCTGAATAACACCCATGACACTGAGGTTAAGGTTAGGGGAGAGGGGCGGGGTCGGGTGTTCTCGCCGTGAATGTGCTCTCCACAGAGACCCACTCCCATGGCACTGGCTGGTTAGGGATTCAGAACAGTCTGACCGGAGACTTACAATGCATCCACACCGCTCCGGTCAGCTAGTGCACGGGCCAATGGTGTGAATCTCCGAGGCGACCAACACCCTCACACTCCCTCTAGCTCAAATTGAGCCTCTAAACTATCCCTCTGGGCCTGCGCTGTCTCCAAAGCCACCAGGCTAAAGTCACAATCACTCCCCACTCCACATTTCCCATAAACACACACACACAGAAAAACACAAAAGTGCATTACCTTTGTGCTGGTTCAAAAAATTAGACTTCATGGGTCTTTAGCGCTTTTCACTCTGCCGGTTGCAACGTTTCGGATTTAGTGTTCCTTCTTCAGGCTTTCGGTCAGAGTGTATCTCTTAGGTTTCCTTTTCCTTAAGTTTTGTTTTACATTCCCCTTAGGTTTCGTTTATCTTAAACTTTTTTTTCTCTTCTGCTTTTCAGGTTACTTTAAAGGCGCACAGGTACTAAGGTAAGTATTCTCTTCTTTTTCAGGTTTCTGCTTTATTTAGGTTCTCAGGTAAGTATTTTCCTCTTTTTCAGGTTTTCATCTTAATTTTAGGTTTTCATCTTAATTTAGGTTTCCTCCATGAGTCAAATTGAGGTCAAACTGGGGTCACACTAGGGTTAGGGGTGAAGGTTAGGGTTAGGGCTAGGGTCCTGGGCTAGGGTAGTGAAGTCTCCCTCCCCTGGAGCTCTCTGAATAACACCCATGACACTGAGGTTAAGGTTAGGGGAGAGGGGCGGGGTCGGGTGTTCTCGCCGTGAATGTGCTCTCCACAGAGACCCACTCCCATGGCACTGGCTGGTTAGGGATTCAGAACAGTCTGACCGGAGACTTACAATGCATCCACACCGCTCCGGTCAGCTAGTGCACGGGCCAATGGTGTGAATCTCCGAGGCGACCAACACCCTCACACTCCCTCTAGCTCAAATTGAGCCTCTAAACTATCCCTCTGGGCCTGCGCTGTCTCCAAAGCCACCAGGCTAAAGTCACAATCACTCCCCACTCCACATTTCCCATAAACACACACACACAGAAAAACACAAAAGTGCATTACCTTTGTGCTGGTTCAAAAAATTAGACTTCATGGGTCTTTAGCGCTTTTCACTCTGCCGGTTGCAACGTTTCGGATTTAGTGTTCCTTCTTCAGGCTTTCGGTCAGAGTGTTTCTCTTAGGTTTCCTTTTCCTTAAGTTTTGTTTTACATTCCCCTTAGGTTTCGTTTATCTTAAACTTTTTTTTCTCTTCTGCTTTTCAGGTTACTTTAAAGGCGCACAGGTACTAAGGTAAGTATTCTCTTCTTTTTCAGGTTTCTGCTTTATTTAGGTTCTCAGGTAAGTATTTTCCTCTTTTTCAGGTTTTCATCTTAATTTTAGGTTTTCATCTTAATTTAGGTTTCCTCCATGAGTCAAATTGAGGTCAAACTGGGGTCACACTAGGGTTAGGGGTGAAGGTTAGGGTTAGGGCTAGGGTCCTGGGCTAGGGTAGTGAAGTCTCCCTCCCCTGGAGCTCTCTGAATAACACCCATGACACTGAGGTTAAGGTTAGGGGAGAGGGGCGGGGTCGGGTGTTCTCGCCGTGAATGTGCTCTCCACAGAGACCCACTCCCATGGCACTGGCTGGTTAGGGATTCAGAACAGTCTGACCGGAGACTTACAATGCATCCACACCGCTCCGGTCAGCTAGTGCACGGGCCAATGGTGTGAATCTCCGAGGCGACCAACACCCTCACACTCCCTCTAGCTCAAATTGAGCCTCTAAACTATCCCTCTGGGCCTGCGCTGTCTCCAAAGCCACCAGGCTAAAGTCACAATCACTCCCCACTCCACATTTCCCATAAACACACACACACAGAAAAACACAAAAGTGCATTACCTTTGTGCTGGTTCAAAAAATTAGACTTCATGGGTCTTTAGCGCTTTTCACTCTGCCGGTTGCAACGTTTCGGATTTAGTGTTCCTTCTTCAGGCTTTCGGTCAGAGTGTTTCTCTTAGGTTTCCTTTTCCTTAAGTTTTGTTTTACATTCCCCTTAGGTTTCGTTTATCTTAAACTTTTTTTTCTCTTCTGCTTTTCAGGTTACTTTAAAGGCGCACAGGTACTAAGGTAAGTATTCTCTTCTTTTTCAGGTTTCTGCTTTATTTAGGTTCTCAGGTAAGTATTTTCCTCTTTTTCAGGTTTTCATCTTAATTTTAGGTTTTCATCTTAATTTAGGTTTCCTCCATGAGTCAAATTGAGGTCAAACTGGGGTCACACTAGGGTTAGGGGTGAAGGTTAGGGTTAGGGCTAGGGTCCTGGGCTAGGGTAGTGAAGTCTCCCTCCCCTGGAGCTCTCTGAATAACACCCATGACACTGAGGTTAAGGTTAGGGGAGAGGGGCGGGGTCGGGTGTTCTCGCCGTGAATGTGCTCTCCACAGAGACCCACTCCCATGGCACTGGCTGGTTAGGGATTCAGAACAGTCTGACCGGAGACTTACAATGCATCCACACCGCTCCGGTCAGCTAGTGCACGGGCCAATGGTGTGAATCTCCGAGGCGACCAACACCCTCACACTCCCTCTAGCTCAAATTGAGCCTCTAAACTATCCCTCTGGGCCTGCGCTGTCTCCAAAGCCACCAGGCTAAAGTCACAATCACTCCCCACTCCACATTTCCCATAAACACACACACACAGAAAAACACAAAAGTGCATTACCTTTGTGCTGGTTCAAAAAATTAGACTTCATGGGTCTTTAGCGCTTTTCACTCTGCCGGTTGCAACGTTTCGGATTTAGTGTTCCTTCTTCAGGCTTTCGGTCAGAGTGTTTCTCTTAGGTTTCCTTTTCCTTAAGTTTTGTTTTACATTCCCCTTAGGTTTCGTTTATCTTAAACTTTTTTTTCTCTTCTGCTTTTCAGGTTACTTTAAAGGCGCACAGGTACTAAGGTAAGTATTCTCTTCTTTTTCAGGTTTCTGCTTTATTTAGGTTCTCAGGTAAGTATTTTCCTCTTTTTCAGGTTTTCATCTTAATTTTAGGTTTTCATCTTAATTTAGGTTTCCTCCATGAGTCAAATTGAGGTCAAACTGGGGTCACACTAGGGTTAGGGGTGAAGGTTAGGGTTAGGGCTAGGGTCCTGGGCTAGGGTAGTGAAGTCTCCCTCCCCTGGAGCTCTCTGAATAACACCCATGACACTGAGGTTAAGGTTAGGGGAGAGGGGCGGGGTCGGGTGTTCTCGCCGTGAATGTGCTCTCCACAGAGACCCACTCCCATGGCACTGGCTGGTTAGGGATTCAGAACAGTCTGACCGGAGACTTACAATGCATCCACACCGCTCCGGTCAGCTAGTGCACGGGCCAATGGTGTGAATCTCCGAGGCGACCAACACCCTCACACTCCCTCTAGCTCAAATTGAGCCTCTAAACTATCCCTCTGGGCCTGCGCTGTCTCCAAAGCCACCAGGCTAAAGTCACAATCACTCCCCACTCCACATTTCCCATAAACACACACACACAGAAAAACACAAAAGTGCATTACCTTTGTGCTGGTTCAAAAAATTAGACTTCATGGGTCTTTAGCGCTTTTCACTCTGCCGGTTGCAACGTTTCGGATTTAGTGTTCCTTCTTCAGGCTTTCGGTCAGAGTGTTTCTCTTAGGTTTCCTTTTCCTTAAGTTTTGTTTTACATTCCCCTTAGGTTTCGTTTATCTTAAACTTTTTTTTCTCTTCTGCTTTTCAGGTTACTTTAAAGGCGCACAGGTACTAAGGTAAGTATTCTCTTCTTTTTCAGGTTTCTGCTTTATTTAGGTTCTCAGGTAAGTATTTTCCTCTTTTTCAGGTTTTCATCTTAATTTTAGGTTTTCATCTTAATTTAGGTTTCCTCCATGAGTCAAATTGAGGTCAAACTGGGGTCACACTAGGGTTAGGGGTGAAGGTTAGGGTTAGGGCTAGGGTCCTGGGCTAGGGTAGTGAAGTCTCCCTCCCCTGGAGCTCTCTGAATAACACCCATGACACTGAGGTTAAGGTTAGGGGAGAGGGGCGGGGTCGGGTGTTCTCGCCGTGAATGTGCTCTCCACAGAGACCCACTCCCATGGCACTGGCTGGTTAGGGATTCAGAACAGTCTGACCGGAGACTTACAATGCATCCACACCGCTCCGGTCAGCTAGTGCACGGGCCAATGGTGTGAATCTCCGAGGCGACCAACACCCTCACACTCCCTCTAGCTCAAATTGAGCCTCTAAACTATCCCTCTGGGCCTGCGCTGTCTCCAAAGCCACCAGGCTAAAGTCACAATCACTCCCCACTCCACATTTCCCATAAACACACACACACAGAAAAACACAAAAGTGCATTACCTTTGTGCTGGTTCAAAAAATTAGACTTCATGGGTCTTTAGCGCTTTTCACTCTGCCGGTTGCAACGTTTCGGATTTAGTGTTCCTTCTTCAGGCTTTCGGTCAGAGTGTTTCTCTTAGGTTTCCTTTTCCTTAAGTTTTGTTTTACATTCCCCTTAGGTTTCGTTTATCTTAAACTTTTTTTTCTCTTCTGCTTTTCAGGTTACTTTAAAGGCGCACAGGTACTAAGGTAAGTATTCTCTTCTTTTTCAGGTTTCTGCTTTATTTAGGTTCTCAGGTAAGTATTTTCCTCTTTTTCAGGTTTTCATCTTAATTTTAGGTTTTCATCTTAATTTAGGTTTCCTCCATGAGTCAAATTGAGGTCAAACTGGGGTCACACTAGGGTTAGGGGTGAAGGTTAGGGTTAGGGCTAGGGTCCTGGGCTAGGGTAGTGAAGTCTCCCTCCCCTGGAGCTCTCTGAATAACACCCATGACACTGAGGTTAAGGTTAGGGGAGAGGGGCGGGGTCGGGTGTTCTCGCCGTGAATGTGCTCTCCACAGAGACCCACTCCCATGGCACTGGCTGGTTAGGGATTCAGAACAGTCTGACCGGAGACTTACAATGCATCCACACCGCTCCGGTCAGCTAGTGCACGGGCCAATGGTGTGAATCTCCGAGGCGACCAACACCCTCACACTCCCTCTAGCTCAAATTGAGCCTCTAAACTATCCCTCTGGGCCTGCGCTGTCTCCAAAGCCACCAGGCTAAAGTCACAATCACTCCCCACTCCACATTTCCCATAAACACACACACACAGAAAAACACAAAAGTGCATTACCTTTGTGCTGGTTCAAAAAATTAGACTTCATGGGTCTTTAGCGCTTTTCACTCTGCCGGTTGCAACGTTTCGGATTTAGTGTTCCTTCTTCAGGCTTTCGGTCAGAGTGTTTCTCTTAGGTTTCCTTTTCCTTAAGTTTTGTTTTACATTCCCCTTAGGTTTCGTTTATCTTAAACTTTTTTTTCTCTTCTGCTTTTCAGGTTACTTTAAAGGCGCACAGGTACTAAGGTAAGTATTCTCTTCTTTTTCAGGTTTCTGCTTTATTTAGGTTCTCAGGTAAGTATTTTCCTCTTTTTCAGGTTTTCATCTTAATTTTAGGTTTTCATCTTAATTTAGGTTTCCTCCATGAGTCAAATTGAGGTCAAACTGGGGTCACACTAGGGTTAGGGGTGAAGGTTAGGGTTAGGGCTAGGGTCCTGGGCTAGGGTAGTGAAGTCTCCCTCCCCTGGAGCTCTCTGAATAACACCCATGACACTGAGGTTAAGGTTAGGGGAGAGGGGCGGGGTCGGGTGTTCTCGCCGTGAATGTGCTCTCCACAGAGACCCACTCCCATGGCACTGGCTGGTTAGGGATTCAGAACAGTCTGACCGGAGACTTACAATGCATCCACACCGCTCCGGTCAGCTAGTGCACGGGCCAATGGTGTGAATCTCCGAGGCGACCAACACCCTCACACTCCCTCTAGCTCAAATTGAGCCTCTAAACTATCCCTCTGGGCCTGCGCTGTCTCCAAAGCCACCAGGCTAAAGTCACAATCACTCCCCACTCCACATTTCCCATAAACACACACACACAGAAAAACACAAAAGTGCATTACCTTTGTGCTGGTTCAAAAAATTAGACTTCATGGGTCTTTAGCGCTTTTCACTCTGCCGGTTGCAACGTTTCGGATTTAGTGTTCCTTCTTCAGGCTTTCGGTCAGAGTGTTTCTCTTAGGTTTCCTTTTCCTTAAGTTTTGTTTTACATTCCCCTTAGGTTTCGTTTATCTTAAACTTTTTTTTCTCTTCTGCTTTTCAGGTTACTTTAAAGGCGCACAGGTACTAAGGTAAGTATTCTCTTCTTTTTCAGGTTTCTGCTTTATTTAGGTTCTCAGGTAAGTATTTTCCTCTTTTTCAGGTTTTCATCTTAATTTTAGGTTTTCATCTTAATTTAGGTTTCCTCCATGAGTCAAATTGAGGTCAAACTGGGGTCACACTAGGGTTAGGGGTGAAGGTTAGGGTTAGGGCTAGGGTCCTGGGCTAGGGTAGTGAAGTCTCCCTCCCCTGGAGCTCTCTGAATAACACCCATGACACTGAGGTTAAGGTTAGGGGAGAGGGGCGGGGTCGGGTGTTCTCGCCGTGAATGTGCTCTCCACAGAGACCCACTCCCATGGCACTGGCTGGTTAGGGATTCAGAACAGTCTGACCGGAGACTTACAATGCATCCACACCGCTCCGGTCAGCTAGTGCACGGGCCAATGGTGTGAATCTCCGAGGCGACCAACACCCTCACACTCCCTCTAGCTCAAATTGAGCCTCTAAACTATCCCTCTGGGCCTGCGCTGTCTCCAAAGCCACCAGGCTAAAGTCACAATCACTCCCCACTCCACATTTCCCATAAACACACACACACAGAAAAACACAAAAGTGCATTACCTTTGTGCTGGTTCAAAAAATTAGACTTCATGGGTCTTTAGCGCTTTTCACTCTGCCGGTTGCAACGTTTCGGATTTAGTGTTCCTTCTTCAGGCTTTCGGTCAGAGTGTTTCTCTTAGGTTTCCTTTTCCTTAAGTTTTGTTTTACATTCCCCTTAGGTTTCGTTTATCTTAAACTTTTTTTTCTCTTCTGCTTTTCAGGTTACTTTAAAGGCGCACAGGTACTAAGGTAAGTATTCTCTTCTTTTTCAGGTTTCTGCTTTATTTAGGTTCTCAGGTAAGTATTTTCCTCTTTTTCAGGTTTTCATCTTAATTTTAGGTTTTCATCTTAATTTAGGTTTCCTCCATGAGTCAAATTGAGGTCAAACTGGGGTCACACTAGGGTTAGGGGTGAAGGTTAGGGTTAGGGCTAGGGTCCTGGGCTAGGGTAGTGAAGTCTCCCTCCCCTGGAGCTCTCTGAATAACACCCATGACACTGAGGTTAAGGTTAGGGGAGAGGGGCGGGGTCGGGTGTTCTCGCCGTGAATGTGCTCTCCACAGAGACCCACTCCCATGGCACTGGCTGGTTAGGGATTCAGAACAGTCTGACCGGAGACTTACAATGCATCCACACCGCTCCGGTCAGCTAGTGCACGGGCCAATGGTGTGAATCTCCGAGGCGACCAACACCCTCACACTCCCTCTAGCTCAAATTGAGCCTCTAAACTATCCCTCTGGGCCTGCGCTGTCTCCAAAGCCACCAGGCTAAAGTCACAATCACTCCCCACTCCACATTTCCCATAAACACACACACACAGAAAAACACAAAAGTGCATTACCTTTGTGCTGGTCCAAAAAATTAGACTTCATGGGTCTTTAGCGCTTTTCACTCTGCCGGTTGCAACGTTTCGGATTTAGTGTTCCTTCTTCAGGCTTTCGGTCAGAGTGTTTCTCTTAGGTTTCCTTTTCCTTAAGTTTTGTTTTACATTCCCCTTAGGTTTCGTTTATCTTAAACTTTTTTTTCTCTTCTGCTTTTCAGGTTACTTTAAAGGCGCACAGGTACTAAGGTAAGTATTCTCTTCTTTTTCAGGTTTCTGCTTTATTTAGGTTCTCAGGTAAGTATTTTCCTCTTTTTCAGGTTTTCATCTTAATTTTAGGTTTTCATCTTAATTTAGGTTTCCTCCATGAGTCAAATTGAGGTCAAACTGGGGTCACACTAGGGTTAGGGGTGAAGGTTAGGGTTAGGGCTAGGGTCCTGGGCTAGGGTAGTGAAGTCTCCCTCCCCTGGAGCTCTCTGAATAACACCCATGACACTGAGGTTAAGGTTAGGGGAGAGGGGCGGGGTCGGGTGTTCTCGCCGTGAATGTGCTCTCCACAGAGACCCACTCCCATGGCACTGGCTGGTTAGGGATTCAGAACAGTCTGACCGGAGACTTACAATGCATCCACACCGCTCCGGTCAGCTAGTGCACGGGCCAATGGTGTGAATCTCCGAGGCGACCAACACCCTCACACTCCCTCTAGCTCAAATTGAGCCTCTAAACTATCCCTCTGGGCCTGCGCTGTCTCCAAAGCCACCAGGCTAAAGTCACAATCACTCCCCACTCCACATTTCCCATAAACACACACACACAGAAAAACACAAAAGTGCATTACCTTTGTGCTGGTTCAAAAAATTAGACTTCATGGGTCTTTAGCGCTTTTCACTCTGCCGGTTGCAACGTTTCGGATTTAGTGTTCCTTCTTCAGGCTTTCGGTCAGAGTGTTTCTCTTAGGTTTCCTTTTCCTTAAGTTTTGTTTTACATTCCCCTTAGGTTTCGTTTATCTTAAACTTTTTTTTCTCTTCTGCTTTTCAGGTTACTTTAAAGGCGCACAGGTACTAAGGTAAGTATTCTCTTCTTTTTCAGGTTTCTGCTTTATTTAGGTTCTCAGGTAAGTATTTTCCTCTTTTTCAGGTTTTCATCTTAATTTTAGGTTTTCATCTTAATTTAGGTTTCCTCCATGAGTCAAATTGAGGTCAAACTGGGGTCACACTAGGGTTAGGGGTGAAGGTTAGGGTTAGGGCTAGGGTCCTGGGCTAGGGTAGTGAAGTCTCCCTCCCCTGGAGCTCTCTGAATAACACCCATGACACTGAGGTTAAGGTTAGGGGAGAGGGGCGGGGTCGGGTGTTCTCGCCGTGAATGTGCTCTCCACAGAGACCCACTCCCATGGCACTGGCTGGTTAGGGATTCAGAACAGTCTGACCGGAGACTTACAATGCATCCACACCGCTCCGGTCAGCTAGTGCACGGGCCAATGGTGTGAATCTCCGAGGCGACCAACACCCTCACACTCCCTCTAGCTCAAATTGAGCCTCTAAACTATCCCTCTGGGCCTGCGCTGTCTCCAAAGCCACCAGGCTAAAGTCACAATCACTCCCCACTCCACATTTCCCATAAACACACACACACAGAAAAACACAAAAGTGCATTACCTTTGTGCTGGTTCAAAAAATTAGACTTCATGGGTCTTTAGCGCTTTTCACTCTGCCGGTTGCAACGTTTCGGATTTAGTGTTCCTTCTTCAGGCTTTCGGTCAGAGTGTTTCTCTTAGGTTTCCTTTTCCTTAAGTTTTGTTTTACATTCCCCTTAGGTTTCGTTTATCTTAAACTTTTTTTTCTCTTCTGCTTTTCAGGTTACTTTAAAGGCGCACAGGTACTAAGGTAAGTATTCTCTTCTTTTTCAGGTTTCTGCTTTATTTAGGTTCTCAGGTAAGTATTTTCCTCTTTTTCAGGTTTTCATCTTAATTTTAGGTTTTCATCTTAATTTAGGTTTCCTCCATGAGTCAAATTGAGGTCAAACTGGGGTCACACTAGGGTTAGGGGTGAAGGTTAGGGTTAGGGCTAGGGTCCTGGGCTAGGGTAGTGAAGTCTCCCTCCCCTGGAGCTCTCTGAATAACACCCATGACACTGAGGTTAAGGTTAGGGGAGAGGGGCGGGGTCGGGTGTTCTCGCCGTGAATGTGCTCTCCACAGAGACCCACTCCCATGGCACTGGCTGGTTAGGGATTCAGAACAGTCTGACCGGAGACTTACAATGCATCCACACCGCTCCGGTCAGCTAGTGCACGGGCCAATGGTGTGAATCTCCGAGGCGACCAACACCCTCACACTCCCTCTAGCTCAAATTGAGCCTCTAAACTATCCCTCTGGGCCTGCGCTGTCTCCAAAGCCACCAGGCTAAAGTCACAATCACTCCCCACTCCACATTTCCCATAAACACACACACACAGAAAAACACAAAAGTGCATTACCTTTGTGCTGGTTCAAAAAATTAGACTTCATGGGTCTTTAGCGCTTTTCACTCTGCCGGTTGCAACGTTTCGGATTTAGTGTTCCTTCTTCAGGCTTTCGGTCAGAGTGTTTCTCTTAGGTTTCCTTTTCCTTAAGTTTTGTTTTACATTCCCCTTAGGTTTCGTTTATCTTAAACTTTTTTTTCTCTTCTGCTTTTCAGGTTACTTTAAAGGCGCACAGGTACTAAGGTAAGTATTCTCTTCTTTTTCAGGTTTCTGCTTTATTTAGGTTCTCAGGTAAGTATTTTCCTCTTTTTCAGGTTTTCATCTTAATTTTAGGTTTTCATCTTAATTTAGGTTTCCTCCATGAGTCAAATTGAGGTCAAACTGGGGTCACACTAGGGTTAGGGGTGAAGGTTAGGGTTAGGGCTAGGGTCCTGGGCTAGGGTAGTGAAGTCTCCCTCCCCTGGAGCTCTCTGAATAACACCCATGACACTGAGGTTAAGGTTAGGGGAGAGGGGCGGGGTCGGGTGTTCTCGCCGTGAATGTGCTCTCCACAGAGACCCACTCCCATGGCACTGGCTGGTTAGGGATTCAGAACAGTCTGACCGGAGACTTACAATGCATCCACACCGCTCCGGTCAGCTAGTGCACGGGCCAATGGTGTGAATCTCCGAGGCGACCAACACCCTCACACTCCCTCTAGCTCAAATTGAGCCTCTAAACTATCCCTCTGGGCCTGCGCTGTCTCCAAAGCCACCAGGCTAAAGTCACAATCACTCCCCACTCCACATTTCCCATAAACACACACACACAGAAAAACACAAAAGTGCATTACCTTTGTGCTGGTTCAAAAAATTAGACTTCATGGGTCTTTAGCGCTTTTCACTCTGCCGGTTGCAACGTTTCGGATTTAGTGTTCCTTCTTCAGGCTTTCGGTCAGAGTGTTTCTCTTAGGTTTCCTTTTCCTTAAGTTTTGTTTTACATTCCCCTTAGGTTTCGTTTATCTTAAACTTTTTTTTCTCTTCTGCTTTTCAGGTTACTTTAAAGGCGCACAGGTACTAAGGTAAGTATTCTCTTCTTTTTCAGGTTTCTGCTTTATTTAGGTTCTCAGGTAAGTATTTTCCTCTTTTTCAGGTTTTCATCTTAATTTTAGGTTTTCATCTTAATTTAGGTTTCCTCCATGAGTCAAATTGAGGTCAAACTGGGGTCACACTAGGGTTAGGGGTGAAGGTTAGGGTTAGGGCTAGGGTCCTGGGCTAGGGTAGTGAAGTCTCCCTCCCCTGGAGCTCTCTGAATAACACCCATGACACTGAGGTTAAGGTTAGGGGAGAGGGGCGGGGTCGGGTGTTCTCGCCGTGAATGTGCTCTCCACAGAGACCCACTCCCATGGCACTGGCTGGTTAGGGATTCAGAACAGTCTGACCGGAGACTTACAATGCATCCACACCGCTCCGGTCAGCTAGTGCACGGGCCAATGGTGTGAATCTCCGAGGCGACCAACACCCTCACACTCCCTCTAGCTCAAATTGAGCCTCTAAACTATCCCTCTGGGCCTGCGCTGTCTCCAAAGCCACCAGGCTAAAGTCACAATCACTCCCCACTCCACATTTCCCATAAACACACACACACAGAAAAACACAAAAGTGCATTACCTTTGTGCTGGTTCAAAAAATTAGACTTCATGGGTCTTTAGCGCTTTTCACTCTGCCGGTTGCAACGTTTCGGATTTAGTGTTCCTTCTTCAGGCTTTCGGTCAGAGTGTTTCTCTTAGGTTTCCTTTTCCTTAAGTTTTGTTTTACATTCCCCTTAGGTTTCGTTTATCTTAAACTTTTTTTTCTCTTCTGCTTTTCAGGTTACTTTAAAGGCGCACAGGTACTAAGGTAAGTATTCTCTTCTTTTTCAGGTTTCTGCTTTATTTAGGTTCTCAGGTAAGTATTTTCCTCTTTTTCAGGTTTTCATCTTAATTTTAGGTTTTCATCTTAATTTAGGTTTCCTCCATGAGTCAAATTGAGGTCAAACTGGGGTCACACTAGGGTTAGGGGTGAAGGTTAGGGTTAGGGCTAGGGTCCTGGGCTAGGGTAGTGAAGTCTCCCTCCCCTGGAGCTCTCTGAATAACACCCATGACACTGAGGTTAAGGTTAGGGGAGAGGGGCGGGGTCGGGTGTTCTCGCCGTGAATGTGCTCTCCACAGAGACCCACTCCCATGGCACTGGCTGGTTAGGGATTCAGAACAGTCTGACCGGAGACTTACAATGCATCCACACCGCTCCGGTCAGCTAGTGCACGGGCCAATGGTGTGAATCTCCGAGGCGACCAACACCCTCACACTCCCTCTAGCTCAAATTGAGCCTCTAAACTATCCCTCTGGGCCTGCGCTGTCTCCAAAGCCACCAGGCTAAAGTCACAATCACTCCCCACTCCACATTTCCCATAAACACACACACACAGAAAAACACAAAAGTGCATTACCTTTGTGCTGGTTCAAAAAATTAGACTTCATGGGTCTTTAGCGCTTTTCACTCTGCCGGTTGCAACGTTTCGGATTTAGTGTTCCTTCTTCAGGCTTTCGGTCAGAGTGTTTCTCTTAGGTTTCCTTTTCCTTAAGTTTTGTTTTACATTCCCCTTAGGTTTCGTTTATCTTAAACTTTTTTTTCTCTTCTGCTTTTCAGGTTACTTTAAAGGCGCACAGGTACTAAGGTAAGTATTCTCTTCTTTTTCAGGTTTCTGCTTTATTTAGGTTCTCAGGTAAGTATTTTCCTCTTTTTCAGGTTTTCATCTTAATTTTAGGTTTTCATCTTAATTTAGGTTTCCTCCATGAGTCAAATTGAGGTCAAACTGGGGTCACACTAGGGTTAGGGGTGAAGGTTAGGGTTAGGGCTAGGGTCCTGGGCTAGGGTAGTGAAGTCTCCCTCCCCTGGAGCTCTCTGAATAACACCCATGACACTGAGGTTAAGGTTAGGGGAGAGGGGCGGGGTCGGGTGTTCTCGCCGTGAATGTGCTCTCCACAGAGACCCACTCCCATGGCACTGGCTGGTTAGGGATTCAGAACAGTCTGACCGGAGACTTACAATGCATCCACACCGCTCCGGTCAGCTAGTGCACGGGCCAATGGTGTGAATCTCCGAGGCGACCAACACCCTCACACTCCCTCTAGCTCAAATTGAGCCTCTAAACTATCCCTCTGGGCCTGCGCTGTCTCCAAAGCCACCAGGCTAAAGTCACAATCACTCCCCACTCCACATTTCCCATAAACACACACACACAGAAAAACACAAAAGTGCATTACCTTTGTGCTGGTTCAAAAAATTAGACTTCATGGGTCTTTAGCGCTTTTCACTCTGCCGGTTGCAACGTTTCGGATTTAGTGTTCCTTCTTCAGGCTTTCGGTCAGAGTGTTTCTCTTAGGTTTCCTTTTCCTTAAGTTTTGTTTTACATTCCCCTTAGGTTTCGTTTATCTTAAACTTTTTTTTCTCTTCTGCTTTTCAGGTTACTTTAAAGGCGCACAGGTACTAAGGTAAGTATTCTCTTCTTTTTCAGGTTTCTGCTTTATTTAGGTTCTCAGGTAAGTATTTTCCTCTTTTTCAGGTTTTCATCTTAATTTTAGGTTTTCATCTTAATTTAGGTTTCCTCCATGAGTCAAATTGAGGTCAAACTGGGGTCACACTAGGGTTAGGGGTGAAGGTTAGGGTTAGGGCTAGGGTCCTGGGCTAGGGTAGTGAAGTCTCCCTCCCCTGGAGCTCTCTGAATAACACCCATGACACTGAGGTTAAGGTTAGGGGAGAGGGGCGGGGTCGGGTGTTCTCGCCGTGAATGTGCTCTCCACAGAGACCCACTCCCATGGCACTGGCTGGTTAGGGATTCAGAACAGTCTGACCGGAGACTTACAATGCATCCACACCGCTCCGGTCAGCTAGTGCACGGGCCAATGGTGTGAATCTCCGAGGCGACCAACACCCTCACACTCCCTCTAGCTCAAATTGAGCCTCTAAACTATCCCTCTGGGCCTGCGCTGTCTCCAAAGCCACCAGGCTAAAGTCACAATCACTCCCCACTCCACATTTCCCATAAACACACACACACACAGAAAAACACAAAAGTGCATTACCTTTGTGCTGGTTCAAAAAATTAGACTTCATGGGTCTTTAGCGCTTTTCACTCTGCCGGTTGCAACGTTTCGGATTTAGTGTTCCTTCTTCAGGCTTTCGGTCAGAGTGTTTCTCTTAGGTTTCCTTTTCCTTAAGTTTTGTTTTACATTCCCCTTAGGTTTCGTTTATCTTAAACTTTTTTTTCTCTTCTGCTTTTCAGGTTACTTTAAAGGCGCACAGGTACTAAGGTAAGTATTCTCTTCTTTTTCAGGTTTCTGCTTTATTTAGGTTCTCAGGTAAGTATTTTCCTCTTTTTCAGGTTTTCATCTTAATTTTAGGTTTTCATCTTAATTTAGGTTTCCTCCATGAGTCAAATTGAGGTCAAACTGGGGTCACACTAGGGTTAGGGGTGAAGGTTAGGGTTAGGGCTAGGGTCCTGGGCTAGGGTAGTGAAGTCTCCCTCCCCTGGAGCTCTCTGAATAACACCCATGACACTGAGGTTAAGGTTAGGGGAGAGGGGCGGGGTCGGGTGTTCTCGCCGTGAATGTGCTCTCCACAGAGACCCACTCCCATGGCACTGGCTGGTTAGGGATTCAGAACAGTCTGACCGGAGACTTACAATGCATCCACACCGCTCCGGTCAGCTAGTGCACGGGCCAATGGTGTGAATCTCCGAGGCGACCAACACCCTCACACTCCCTCTAGCTCAAATTGAGCCTCTAAACTATCCCTCTGGGCCTGCGCTGTCTCCAAAGCCACCAGGCTAAAGTCACAATCACTCCCCACTCCACATTTCCCATAAACACACACACACAGAAAAACACAAAAGTGCATTACCTTTGTGCTGGTTCAAAAAATTAGACTTCATGGGTCTTTAGCGCTTTTCACTCTGCCGGTTGCAACGTTTCGGATTTAGTGTTCCTTCTTCAGGCTTTCGGTCAGAGTGTTTCTCTTAGGTTTCCTTTTCCTTAAGTTTTGTTTTACATTCCCCTTAGGTTTCGTTTATCTTAAACTTTTTTTTCTCTTCTGCTTTTCAGGTTACTTTAAAGGCGCACAGGTACTAAGGTAAGTATTCTCTTCTTTTTCAGGTTTCTGCTTTATTTAGGTTCTCAGGTAAGTATTTTCCTCTTTTTCAGGTTTTCATCTTAATTTTAGGTTTTCATCTTAATTTAGGTTTCCTCCATGAGTCAAATTGAGGTCAAACTGGGGTCACACTAGGGTTAGGGGTGAAGGTTAGGGTTAGGGCTAGGGTCCTGGGCTAGGGTAGTGAAGTCTCCCTCCCCTGGAGCTCTCTGAATAACACCCATGACACTGAGGTTAAGGTTAGGGGAGAGGGGCGGGGTCGGGTGTTCTCGCCGTGAATGTGCTCTCCACAGAGACCCACTCCCATGGCACTGGCTGGTTAGGGATTCAGAACAGTCTGACCGGAGACTTACAATGCATCCACACCGCTCCGGTCAGCTAGTGCACGGGCCAATGGTGTGAATCTCCGAGGCGACCAACACCCTCACACTCCCTCTAGCTCAAATTGAGCCTCTAAACTATCCCTCTGGGCCTGCGCTGTCTCCAAAGCCACCAGGCTAAAGTCACAATCACTCCCCACTCCACATTTCCCATAAACACACACACACAGAAAAACACAAAAGTGCATTACCTTTGTGCTGGTTCAAAAAATTAGACTTCATGGGTCTTTAGCGCTTTTCACTCTGCCGGTTGCAACGTTTCGGATTTAGTGTTCCTTCTTCAGGCTTTCGGTCAGAGTGTTTCTCTTAGGTTTCCTTTTCCTTAAGTTTTGTTTTACATTCCCCTTAGGTTTCGTTTATCTTAAACTTTTTTTTCTCTTCTGCTTTTCAGGTTACTTTAAAGGCGCACAGGTACTAAGGTAAGTATTCTCTTCTTTTTCAGGTTTCTGCTTTATTTAGGTTCTCAGGTAAGTATTTTCCTCTTTTTCAGGTTTTCATCTTAATTTTAGGTTTTCATCTTAATTTAGGTTTCCTCCATGAGTCAAATTGAGGTCAAACTGGGGTCACACTAGGGTTAGGGGTGAAGGTTAGGGTTAGGGCTAGGGTCCTGGGCTAGGGTAGTGAAGTCTCCCTCCCCTGGAGCTCTCTGAATAACACCCATGACACTGAGGTTAAGGTTAGGGGAGAGGGGCGGGGTCGGGTGTTCTCGCCGTGAATGTGCTCTCCACAGAGACCCACTCCCATGGCACTGGCTGGTTAGGGATTCAGAACAGTCTGACCGGAGACTTACAATGCATCCACACCGCTCCGGTCAGCTAGTGCACGGGCCAATGGTGTGAATCTCCGAGGCGACCAACACCCTCACACTCCCTCTAGCTCAAATTGAGCCTCTAAACTATCCCTCTGGGCCTGCGCTGTCTCCAAAGCCACCAGGCTAAAGTCACAATCACTCCCCACTCCACATTTCCCATAAACACACACACACAGAAAAACACAAAAGTGCATTACCTTTGTGCTGGTTCAAAAAATTAGACTTCATGGGTCTTTAGCGCTTTTCACTCTGCCGGTTGCAACGTTTCGGATTTAGTGTTCCTTCTTCAGGCTTTCGGTCAGAGTGTTTCTCTTAGGTTTCCTTTTCCTTAAGTTTTGTTTTACATTCCCCTTAGGTTTCGTTTATCTTAAACTTTTTTTTCTCTTCTGCTTTTCAGGTTACTTTAAAGGCGCACAGGTACTAAGGTAAGTATTCTCTTCTTTTTCAGGTTTCTGCTTTATTTAGGTTCTCAGGTAAGTATTTTCCTCTTTTTCAGGTTTTCATCTTAATTTTAGGTTTTCATCTTAATTTAGGTTTCCTCCATGAGTCAAATTGAGGTCAAACTGGGGTCACACTAGGGTTAGGGGTGAAGGTTAGGGTTAGGGCTAGGGTCCTGGGCTAGGGTAGTGAAGTCTCCCTCCCCTGGAGCTCTCTGAATAACACCCATGACACTGAGGTTAAGGTTAGGGGAGAGGGGCGGGGTCGGGTGTTCTCGCCGTGAATGTGCTCTCCACAGAGACCCACTCCCATGGCACTGGCTGGTTAGGGATTCAGAACAGTCTGACCGGAGACTTACAATGCATCCACACCGCTCCGGTCAGCTAGTGCACGGGCCAATGGTGTGAATCTCCGAGGCGACCAACACCCTCACACTCCCTCTAGCTCAAATTGAGCCTCTAAACTATCCCTCTGGGCCTGCGCTGTCTCCAAAGCCACCAGGCTAAAGTCACAATCACTCCCCACTCCACATTTCCCATAAACACACACACACAGAAAAACACAAAAGTGCATTACCTTTGTGCTGGTTCAAA
The DNA here is from genome assembly GCA_023373845.1 of Nibea coibor. Taxonomy (NCBI): domain Eukaryota; kingdom Metazoa; phylum Chordata; class Actinopteri; family Sciaenidae; genus Nibea; species Nibea coibor. The sequence continues at coordinate 26,332,163 of CM041737.1, forward strand.
AAATTAGACTTCATGGGTCTTTAGCGCTTTTCACTCTGCCGGTTGCAACGTTTCGGATTTAGTGTTCCTTCTTCAGGCTTTCGGTCAGAGTGTTTCTCTTAGGTTTCCTTTTCCTTAAGTTTTGTTTTACATTCCCCTTAGGTTTCGTTTATCTTAAACTTTTTTTTCTCTTCTGCTTTTCAGGTTACTTTAAAGGCGCACAGGTACTAAGGTAAGTATTCTCTTCTTTTTCAGGTTTCTGCTTTATTTAGGTTCTCAGGTAAGTATTTTCCTCTTTTTCAGGTTTTCATCTTAATTTTAGGTTTTCATCTTAATTTAGGTTTCCTCCATGAGTCAAATTGAGGTCAAACTGGGGTCACACTAGGGTTAGGGGTGAAGGTTAGGGTTAGGGCTAGGGTCCTGGGCTAGGGTAGTGAAGTCTCCCTCCCCTGGAGCTCTCTGAATAACACCCATGACACTGAGGTTAAGGTTAGGGGAGAGGGGCGGGGTCGGGTGTTCTCGCCGTGAATGTGCTCTCCACAGAGACCCACTCCCATGGCACTGGCTGGTTAGGGATTCAGAACAGTCTGACCGGAGACTTACAATGCATCCACACCGCTCCGGTCAGCTAGTGCACGGGCCAATGGTGTGAATCTCCGAGGCGACCAACACCCTCACACTCCCTCTAGCTCAAATTGAGCCTCTAAACTATCCCTCTGGGCCTGCGCTGTCTCCAAAGCCACCAGGCTAAAGTCACAATCACTCCCCACTCCACATTTCCCATAAACACACACACACAGAAAAACACAAAAGTGCATTACCTTTGTGCTGGTTCAAAAAATTAGACTTCATGGGTCTTTAGCGCTTTTCACTCTGCCGGTTGCAACGTTTCGGATTTAGTGTTCCTTCTTCAGGCTTTCGGTCAGAGTGTTTCTCTTAGGTTTCCTTTTCCTTAAGTTTTGTTTTACATTCCCCTTAGGTTTCGTTTATCTTAAACTTTTTTTTCTCTTCTGCTTTTCAGGTTACTTTAAAGGCGCACAGGTACTAAGGTAAGTATTCTCTTCTTTTTCAGGTTTCTGCTTTATTTAGGTTCTCAGGTAAGTATTTTCCTCTTTTTCAGGTTTTCATCTTAATTTTAGGTTTTCATCTTAATTTAGGTTTCCTCCATGAGTCAAATTGAGGTCAAACTGGGGTCACACTAGGGTTAGGGGTGAAGGTTAGGGTTAGGGCTAGGGTCCTGGGCTAGGGTAGTGAAGTCTCCCTCCCCTGGAGCTCTCTGAATAACACCCATGACACTGAGGTTAAGGTTAGGGGAGAGGGGCGGGGTCGGGTGTTCTCGCCGTGAATGTGCTCTCCACAGAGACCCACTCCCATGGCACTGGCTGGTTAGGGATTCAGAACAGTCTGACCGGAGACTTACAATGCATCCACACCGCTCCGGTCAGCTAGTGCACGGGCCAATGGTGTGAATCTCCGAGGCGACCAACACCCTCACACTCCCTCTAGCTCAAATTGAGCCTCTAAACTATCCCTCTGGGCCTGCGCTGTCTCCAAAGCCACCAGGCTAAAGTCACAATCACTCCCCACTCCACATTTCCCATAAACACACACACACAGAAAAACACAAAAGTGCATTACCTTTGTGCTGGTTCAAAAAATTAGACTTCATGGGTCTTTAGCGCTTTTCACTCTGCCGGTTGCAACGTTTCGGATTTAGTGTTCCTTCTTCAGGCTTTCGGTCAGAGTGTTTCTCTTAGGTTTCCTTTTCCTTAAGTTTTGTTTTACATTCCCCTTAGGTTTCGTTTATCTTAAACTTTTTTTTCTCTTCTGCTTTTCAGGTTACTTTAAAGGCGCACAGGTACTAAGGTAAGTATTCTCTTCTTTTTCAGGTTTCTGCTTTATTTAGGTTCTCAGGTAAGTATTTTCCTCTTTTTCAGGTTTTCATCTTAATTTTAGGTTTTCATCTTAATTTAGGTTTCCTCCATGAGTCAAATTGAGGTCAAACTGGGGTCACACTAGGGTTAGGGGTGAAGGTTAGGGTTAGGGCTAGGGTCCTGGGCTAGGGTAGTGAAGTCTCCCTCCCCTGGAGCTCTCTGAATAACACCCATGACACTGAGGTTAAGGTTAGGGGAGAGGGGCGGGGTCGGGTGTTCTCGCCGTGAATGTGCTCTCCACAGAGACCCACTCCCATGGCACTGGCTGGTTAGGGATTCAGAACAGTCTGACCGGAGACTTACAATGCATCCACACCGCTCCGGTCAGCTAGTGCACGGGCCAATGGTGTGAATCTCCGAGGCGACCAACACCCTCACACTCCCTCTAGCTCAAATTGAGCCTCTAAACTATCCCTCTGGGCCTGCGCTGTCTCCAAAGCCACCAGGCTAAAGTCACAATCACTCCCCACTCCACATTTCCCATAAACACACACACACAGAAAAACACAAAAGTGCATTACCTTTGTGCTGGTTCAAAAAATTAGACTTCATGGGTCTTTAGCGCTTTTCACTCTGCCGGTTGCAACGTTTCGGATTTAGTGTTCCTTCTTCAGGCTTTCGGTCAGAGTGTTTCTCTTAGGTTTCCTTTTCCTTAAGTTTTGTTTTACATTCCCCTTAGGTTTCGTTTATCTTAAACTTTTTTTTCTCTTCTGCTTTTCAGGTTACTTTAAAGGCGCACAGGTACTAAGGTAAGTATTCTCTTCTTTTTCAGGTTTCTGCTTTATTTAGGTTCTCAGGTAAGTATTTTCCTCTTTTTCAGGTTTTCATCTTAATTTTAGGTTTTCATCTTAATTTAGGTTTCCTCCATGAGTCAAATTGAGGTCAAACTGGGGTCACACTAGGGTTAGGGGTGAAGGTTAGGGTTAGGGCTAGGGTCCTGGGCTAGGGTAGTGAAGTCTCCCTCCCCTGGAGCTCTCTGAATAACACCCATGACACTGAGGTTAAGGTTAGGGGAGAGGGGCGGGGTCGGGTGTTCTCGCCGTGAATGTGCTCTCCACAGAGACCCACTCCCATGGCACTGGCTGGTTAGGGATTCAGAACAGTCTGACCGGAGACTTACAATGCATCCACACCGCTCCGGTCAGCTAGTGCACGGGCCAATGGTGTGAATCTCCGAGGCGACCAACACCCTCACACTCCCTCTAGCTCAAATTGAGCCTCTAAACTATCCCTCTGGGCCTGCGCTGTCTCCAAAGCCACCAGGCTAAAGTCACAATCACTCCCCACTCCACATTTCCCATAAACACACACACACAGAAAAACACAAAAGTGCATTACCTTTGTGCTGGTTCAAAAAATTAGACTTCATGGGTCTTTAGCGCTTTTCACTCTGCCGGTTGCAACGTTTCGGATTTAGTGTTCCTTCTTCAGGCTTTCGGTCAGAGTGTTTCTCTTAGGTTTCCTTTTCCTTAAGTTTTGTTTTACATTCCCCTTAGGTTTCGTTTATCTTAAACTTTTTTTTCTCTTCTGCTTTTCAGGTTACTTTAAAGGCGCACAGGTACTAAGGTAAGTATTCTCTTCTTTTTCAGGTTTCTGCTTTATTTAGGTTCTCAGGTAAGTATTTTCCTCTTTTTCAGGTTTTCATCTTAATTTTAGGTTTTCATCTTAATTTAGGTTTCCTCCATGAGTCAAATTGAGGTCAAACTGGGGTCACACTAGGGTTAGGGGTGAAGGTTAGGGTTAGGGCTAGGGTCCTGGGCTAGGGTAGTGAAGTCTCCCTCCCCTGGAGCTCTCTGAATAACACCCATGACACTGAGGTTAAGGTTAGGGGAGAGGGGCGGGGTCGGGTGTTCTCGCCGTGAATGTGCTCTCCACAGAGACCCACTCCCATGGCACTGGCTGGTTAGGGATTCAGAACAGTCTGACCGGAGACTTACAATGCATCCACACCGCTCCGGTCAGCTAGTGCACGGGCCAATGGTGTGAATCTCCGAGGCGACCAACACCCTCACACTCCCTCTAGCTCAAATTGAGCCTCTAAACTATCCCTCTGGGCCTGCGCTGTCTCCAAAGCCACCAGGCTAAAGTCACAATCACTCCCCACTCCACATTTCCCATAAACACACACACACAGAAAAACACAAAAGTGCATTACCTTTGTGCTGGTTCAAAAAATTAGACTTCATGGGTCTTTAGCGCTTTTCACTCTGCCGGTTGCAACGTTTCGGATTTAGTGTTCCTTCTTCAGGCTTTCGGTCAGAGTGTTTCTCTTAGGTTTCCTTTTCCTTAAGTTTTGTTTTACATTCCCCTTAGGTTTCGTTTATCTTAAACTTTTTTTTCTCTTCTGCTTTTCAGGTTACTTTAAAGGCGCACAGGTACTAAGGTAAGTATTCTCTTCTTTTTCAGGTTTCTGCTTTATTTAGGTTCTCAGGTAAGTATTTTCCTCTTTTTCAGGTTTTCATCTTAATTTTAGGTTTTCATCTTAATTTAGGTTTCCTCCATGAGTCAAATTGAGGTCAAACTGGGGTCACACTAGGGTTAGGGGTGAAGGTTAGGGTTAGGGCTAGGGTCCTGGGCTAGGGTAGTGAAGTCTCCCTCCCCTGGAGCTCTCTGAATAACACCCATGACACTGAGGTTAAGGTTAGGGGAGAGGGGCGGGGTCGGGTGTTCTCGCCGTGAATGTGCTCTCCACAGAGACCCACTCCCATGGCACTGGCTGGTTAGGGATTCAGAACAGTCTGACCGGAGACTTACAATGCATCCACACCGCTCCGGTCAGCTAGTGCACGGGCCAATGGTGTGAATCTCCGAGGCGACCAACACCCTCACACTCCCTCTAGCTCAAATTGAGCCTCTAAACTATCCCTCTGGGCCTGCGCTGTCTCCAAAGCCACCAGGCTAAAGTCACAATCACTCCCCACTCCACATTTCCCATAAACACACACACACAGAAAAACACAAAAGTGCATTACCTTTGTGCTGGTTCAAAAAATTAGACTTCATGGGTCTTTAGCGCTTTTCACTCTGCCGGTTGCAACGTTTCGGATTTAGTGTTCCTTCTTCAGGCTTTCGGTCAGAGTGTTTCTCTTAGGTTTCCTTTTCCTTAAGTTTTGTTTTACATTCCCCTTAGGTTTCGTTTATCTTAAACTTTTTTTTCTCTTCTGCTTTTCAGGTTACTTTAAAGGCGCACAGGTACTAAGGTAAGTATTCTCTTCTTTTTCAGGTTTCTGCTTTATTTAGGTTCTCAGGTAAGTATTTTCCTCTTTTTCAGGTTTTCATCTTAATTTTAGGTTTTCATCTTAATTTAGGTTTCCTCCATGAGTCAAATTGAGGTCAAACTGGGGTCACACTAGGGTTAGGGGTGAAGGTTAGGGTTAGGGCTAGGGTCCTGGGCTAGGGTAGTGAAGTCTCCCTCCCCTGGAGCTCTCTGAATAACACCCATGACACTGAGGTTAAGGTTAGGGGAGAGGGGCGGGGTCGGGTGTTCTCGCCGTGAATGTGCTCTCCACAGAGACCCACTCCCATGGCACTGGCTGGTTAGGGATTCAGAACAGTCTGACCGGAGACTTACAATGCATCCACACCGCTCCGGTCAGCTAGTGCACGGGCCAATGGTGTGAATCTCCGAGGCGACCAACACCCTCACACTCCCTCTAGCTCAAATTGAGCCTCTAAACTATCCCTCTGGGCCTGCGCTGTCTCCAAAGCCACCAGGCTAAAGTCACAATCACTCCCCACTCCACATTTCCCATAAACACACACACACAGAAAAACACAAAAGTGCATTACCTTTGTGCTGGTTCAAAAAATTAGACTTCATGGGTCTTTAGCGCTTTTCACTCTGCCGGTTGCAACGTTTCGGATTTAGTGTTCCTTCTTCAGGCTTTCGGTCAGAGTGTTTCTCTTAGGTTTCCTTTTCCTTAAGTTTTGTTTTACATTCCCCTTAGGTTTCGTTTATCTTAAACTTTTTTTTCTCTTCTGCTTTTCAGGTTACTTTAAAGGCGCACAGGTACTAAGGTAAGTATTCTCTTCTTTTTCAGGTTTCTGCTTTATTTAGGTTCTCAGGTAAGTATTTTCCTCTTTTTCAGGTTTTCATCTTAATTTTAGGTTTTCATCTTAATTTAGGTTTCCTCCATGAGTCAAATTGAGGTCAAACTGGGGTCACACTAGGGTTAGGGGTGAAGGTTAGGGTTAGGGCTAGGGTCCTGGGCTAGGGTAGTGAAGTCTCCCTCCCCTGGAGCTCTCTGAATAACACCCATGACACTGAGGTTAAGGTTAGGGGAGAGGGGCGGGGTCGGGTGTTCTCGCCGTGAATGTGCTCTCCACAGAGACCCACTCCCATGGCACTGGCTGGTTAGGGATTCAGAACAGTCTGACCGGAGACTTACAATGCATCCACACCGCTCCGGTCAGCTAGTGCACGGGCCAATGGTGTGAATCTCCGAGGCGACCAACACCCTCACACTCCCTCTAGCTCAAATTGAGCCTCTAAACTATCCCTCTGGGCCTGCGCTGTCTCCAAAGCCACCAGGCTAAAGTCACAATCACTCCCCACTCCACATTTCCCATAAACACACACACACAGAAAAACACAAAAGTGCATTACCTTTGTGCTGGTTCAAAAAATTAGACTTCATGGGTCTTTAGCGCTTTTCACTCTGCCGGTTGCAACGTTTCGGATTTAGTGTTCCTTCTTCAGGCTTTCGGTCAGAGTGTTTCTCTTAGGTTTCCTTTTCCTTAAGTTTTGTTTTACATTCCCCTTAGGTTTCGTTTATCTTAAACTTTTTTTTCTCTTCTGCTTTTCAGGTTACTTTAAAGGCGCACAGGTACTAAGGTAAGTATTCTCTTCTTTTTCAGGTTTCTGCTTTATTTAGGTTCTCAGGTAAGTATTTTCCTCTTTTTCAGGTTTTCATCTTAATTTTAGGTTTTCATCTTAATTTAGGTTTCCTCCATGAGTCAAATTGAGGTCAAACTGGGGTCACACTAGGGTTAGGGGTGAAGGTTAGGGTTAGGGCTAGGGTCCTGGGCTAGGGTAGTGAAGTCTCCCTCCCCTGGAGCTCTCTGAATAACACCCATGACACTGAGGTTAAGGTTAGGGGAGAGGGGCGGGGTCGGGTGTTCTCGCCGTGAATGTGCTCTCCACAGAGACCCACTCCCATGGCACTGGCTGGTTAGGGATTCAGAACAGTCTGACCGGAGACTTACAATGCATCCACACCGCTCCGGTCAGCTAGTGCACGGGCCAATGGTGTGAATCTCCGAGGCGACCAACACCCTCACACTCCCTCTAGCTCAAATTGAGCCTCTAAACTATCCCTCTGGGCCTGCGCTGTCTCCAAAGCCACCAGGCTAAAGTCACAATCACTCCCCACTCCACATTTCCCATAAACACACACACACAGAAAAACACAAAAGTGCATTACCTTTGTGCTGGTTCAAAAAATTAGACTTCATGGGTCTTTAGCGCTTTTCACTCTGCCGGTTGCAACGTTTCGGATTTAGTGTTCCTTCTTCAGGCTTTCGGTCAGAGTGTTTCTCTTAGGTTTCCTTTTCCTTAAGTTTTGTTTTACATTCCCCTTAGGTTTCGTTTATCTTAAACTTTTTTTTCTCTTCTGCTTTTCAGGTTACTTTAAAGGCGCACAGGTACTAAGGTAAGTATTCTCTTCTTTTTCAGGTTTCTGCTTTATTTAGGTTCTCAGGTAAGTATTTTCCTCTTTTTCAGGTTTTCATCTTAATTTTAGGTTTTCATCTTAATTTAGGTTTCCTCCATGAGTCAAATTGAGGTCAAACTGGGGTCACACTAGGGTTAGGGGTGAAGGTTAGGGTTAGGGCTAGGGTCCTGGGCTAGGGTAGTGAAGTCTCCCTCCCCTGGAGCTCTCTGAATAACACCCATGACACTGAGGTTAAGGTTAGGGGAGAGGGGCGGGGTCGGGTGTTCTCGCCGTGAATGTGCTCTCCACAGAGACCCACTCCCATGGCACTGGCTGGTTAGGGATTCAGAACAGTCTGACCGGAGACTTACAATGCATCCACACCGCTCCGGTCAGCTAGTGCACGGGCCAATGGTGTGAATCTCCGAGGCGACCAACACCCTCACACTCCCTCTAGCTCAAATTGAGCCTCTAAACTATCCCTCTGGGCCTGCGCTGTCTCCAAAGCCACCAGGCTAAAGTCACAATCACTCCCCACTCCACATTTCCCATAAACACACACACACAGAAAAACACAAAAGTGCATTACCTTTGTGCTGGTTCAAAAAATTAGACTTCATGGGTCTTTAGCGCTTTTCACTCTGCCGGTTGCAACGTTTCGGATTTAGTGTTCCTTCTTCAGGCTTTCGGTCAGAGTGTTTCTCTTAGGTTTCCTTTTCCTTAAGTTTTGTTTTACATTCCCCTTAGGTTTCGTTTATCTTAAACTTTTTTTTCTCTTCTGCTTTTCAGGTTACTTTAAAGGCGCACAGGTACTAAGGTAAGTATTCTCTTCTTTTTCAGGTTTCTGCTTTATTTAGGTTCTCAGGTAAGTATTTTCCTCTTTTTCAGGTTTTCATCTTAATTTTAGGTTTTCATCTTAATTTAGGTTTCCTCCATGAGTCAAATTGAGGTCAAACTGGGGTCACACTAGGGTTAGGGGTGAAGGTTAGGGTTAGGGCTAGGGTCCTGGGCTAGGGTAGTGAAGTCTCCCTCCCCTGGAGCTCTCTGAATAACACCCATGACACTGAGGTTAAGGTTAGGGGAGAGGGGCGGGGTCGGGTGTTCTCGCCGTGAATGTGCTCTCCACAGAGACCCACTCCCATGGCACTGGCTGGTTAGGGATTCAGAACAGTCTGACCGGAGACTTACAATGCATCCACACCGCTCCGGTCAGCTAGTGCACGGGCCAATGGTGTGAATCTCCGAGGCGACCAACACCCTCACACTCCCTCTAGCTCAAATTGAGCCTCTAAACTATCCCTCTGGGCCTGCGCTGTCTCCAAAGCCACCAGGCTAAAGTCACAATCACTCCCCACTCCACATTTCCCATAAACACACACACACAGAAAAACACAAAAGTGCATTACCTTTGTGCTGGTTCAAAAAATTAGACTTCATGGGTCTTTAGCGCTTTTCACTCTGCCGGTTGCAACGTTTCGGATTTAGTGTTCCTTCTTCAGGCTTTCGGTCAGAGTGTTTCTCTTAGGTTTCCTTTTCCTTAAGTTTTGTTTTACATTCCCCTTAGGTTTCGTTTATCTTAAACTTTTTTTTCTCTTCTGCTTTTCAGGTTACTTTAAAGGCGCACAGGTACTAAGGTAAGTATTCTCTTCTTTTTCAGGTTTCTGCTTTATTTAGGTTCTCAGGTAAGTATTTTCCTCTTTTTCAGGTTTTCATCTTAATTTTAGGTTTTCATCTTAATTTAGGTTTCCTCCATGAGTCAAATTGAGGTCAAACTGGGGTCACACTAGGGTTAGGGGTGAAGGTTAGGGTTAGGGCTAGGGTCCTGGGCTAGGGTAGTGAAGTCTCCCTCCCCTGGAGCTCTCTGAATAACACCCATGACACTGAGGTTAAGGTTAGGGGAGAGGGGCGGGGTCGGGTGTTCTCGCCGTGAATGTGCTCTCCACAGAGACCCACTCCCATGGCACTGGCTGGTTAGGGATTCAGAACAGTCTGACCGGAGACTTACAATGCATCCACACCGCTCCGGTCAGCTAGTGCACGGGCCAATGGTGTGAATCTCCGAGGCGACCAACACCCTCACACTCCCTCTAGCTCAAATTGAGCCTCTAAACTATCCCTCTGGGCCTGCGCTGTCTCCAAAGCCACCAGGCTAAAGTCACAATCACTCCCCACTCCACATTTCCCATAAACACACACACACAGAAAAACACAAAAGTGCATTACCTTTGTGCTGGTTCAAAAAATTAGACTTCATGGGTCTTTAGCGCTTTTCACTCTGCCGGTTGCAACGTTTCGGATTTAGTGTTCCTTCTTCAGGCTTTCGGTCAGAGTGTTTCTCTTAGGTTTCCTTTTCCTTAAGTTTTGTTTTACATTCCCCTTAGGTTTCGTTTATCTTAAACTTTTTTTTCTCTTCTGCTTTTCAGGTTACTTTAAAGGCGCACAGGTACTAAGGTAAGTATTCTCTTCTTTTTCAGGTTTCTGCTTTATTTAGGTTCTCAGGTAAGTATTTTCCTCTTTTTCAGGTTTTCATCTTAATTTTAGGTTTTCATCTTAATTTAGGTTTCCTCCATGAGTCAAATTGAGGTCAAACTGGGGTCACACTAGGGTTAGGGGTGAAGGTTAGGGTTAGGGCTAGGGTCCTGGGCTAGGGTAGTGAAGTCTCCCTCCCCTGGAGCTCTCTGAATAACACCCATGACACTGAGGTTAAGGTTAGGGGAGAGGGGCGGGGTCGGGTGTTCTCGCCGTGAATGTGCTCTCCACAGAGACCCACTCCCATGGCACTGGCTGGTTAGGGATTCAGAACAGTCTGACCGGAGACTTACAATGCATCCACACCGCTCCGGTCAGCTAGTGCACGGGCCAATGGTGTGAATCTCCGAGGCGACCAACACCCTCACACTCCCTCTAGCTCAAATTGAGCCTCTAAACTATCCCTCTGGGCCTGCGCTGTCTCCAAAGCCACCAGGCTAAAGTCACAATCACTCCCCACTCCACATTTCCCATAAACACACACACACAGAAAAACACAAAAGTGCATTACCTTTGTGCTGGTTCAAAAAATTAGACTTCATGGGTCTTTAGCGCTTTTCACTCTGCCGGTTGCAACGTTTCGGATTTAGTGTTCCTTCTTCAGGCTTTCGGTCAGAGTGTTTCTCTTAGGTTTCCTTTTCCTTAAGTTTTGTTTTACATTCCCCTTAGGTTTCGTTTATCTTAAACTTTTTTTTCTCTTCTGCTTTTCAGGTTACTTTAAAGGCGCACAGGTACTAAGGTAAGTATTCTCTTCTTTTTCAGGTTTCTGCTTTATTTAGGTTCTCAGGTAAGTATTTTCCTCTTTTTCAGGTTTTCATCTTAATTTTAGGTTTTCATCTTAATTTAGGTTTCCTCCATGAGTCAAATTGAGGTCAAACTGGGGTCACACTAGGGTTAGGGGTGAAGGTTAGGGTTAGGGCTAGGGTCCTGGGCTAGGGTAGTGAAGTCTCCCTCCCCTGGAGCTCTCTGAATAACACCCATGACACTGAGGTTAAGGTTAGGGGAGAGGGGCGGGGTCGGGTGTTCTCGCCGTGAATGTGCTCTCCACAGAGACCCACTCCCATGGCACTGGCTGGTTAGGGATTCAGAACAGTCTGACCGGAGACTTACAATGCATCCACACCGCTCCGGTCAGCTAGTGCACGGGCCAATGGTGTGAATCTCCGAGGCGACCAACACCCTCACACTCCCTCTAGCTCAAATTGAGCCTCTAAACTATCCCTCTGGGCCTGCGCTGTCTCCAAAGCCACCAGGCTAAAGTCACAATCACTCCCCACTCCACATTTCCCATAAACACACACACACAGAAAAACACAAAAGTGCATTACCTTTGTGCTGGTTCAAAAAATTAGACTTCATGGGTCTTTAGCGCTTTTCACTCTGCCGGTTGCAACGTTTCGGATTTAGTGTTCCTTCTTCAGGCTTTCGGTCAGAGTGTTTCTCTTAGGTTTCCTTTTCCTTAAGTTTTGTTTTACATTCCCCTTAGGTTTCGTTTATCTTAAACTTTTTTTTCTCTTCTGCTTTTCAGGTTACTTTAAAGGCGCACAGGTACTAAGGTAAGTATTCTCTTCTTTTTCAGGTTTCTGCTTTATTTAGGTTCTCAGGTAAGTATTTTCCTCTTTTTCAGGTTTTCATCTTAATTTTAGGTTTTCATCTTAATTTAGGTTTCCTCCATGAGTCAAATTGAGGTCAAACTGGGGTCACACTAGGGTTAGGGGTGAAGGTTAGGGTTAGGGCTAGGGTCCTGGGCTAGGGTAGTGAAGTCTCCCTCCCCTGGAGCTCTCTGAATAACACCCATGACACTGAGGTTAAGGTTAGGGGAGAGGGGCGGGGTCGGGTGTTCTCGCCGTGAATGTGCTCTCCACAGAGACCCACTCCCATGGCACTGGCTGGTTAGGGATTCAGAACAGTCTGACCGGAGACTTACAATGCATCCACACCGCTCCGGTCAGCTAGTGCACGGGCCAATGGTGTGAATCTCCGAGGCGACCAACACCCTCACACTCCCTCTAGCTCAAATTGAGCCTCTAAACTATCCCTCTGGGCCTGCGCTGTCTCCAAAGCCACCAGGCTAAAGTCACAATCACTCCCCACTCCACATTTCCCATAAACACACACACACAGAAAAACACAAAAGTGCATTACCTTTGTGCTGGTTCAAAAAATTAGACTTCATGGGTCTTTAGCGCTTTTCACTCTGCCGGTTGCAACGTTTCGGATTTAGTGTTCCTTCTTCAGGCTTTCGGTCAGAGTGTTTCTCTTAGGTTTCCTTTTCCTTAAGTTTTGTTTTACATTCCCCTTAGGTTTCGTTTATCTTAAACTTTTTTTTCTCTTCTGCTTTTCAGGTTACTTTAAAGGCGCACAGGTACTAAGGTAAGTATTCTCTTCTTTTTCAGGTTTCTGCTTTATTTAGGTTCTCAGGTAAGTATTTTCCTCTTTTTCAGGTTTTCATCTTAATTTTAGGTTTTCATCTTAATTTAGGTTTCCTCCATGAGTCAAATTGAGGTCAAACTGGGGTCACACTAGGGTTAGGGGTGAAGGTTAGGGTTAGGGCTAGGGTCCTGGGCTAGGGTAGTGAAGTCTCCCTCCCCTGGAGCTCTCTGAATAACACCCATGACACTGAGGTTAAGGTTAGGGGAGAGGGGCGGGGTCGGGTGTTCTCGCCGTGAATGTGCTCTCCACAGAGACCCACTCCCATGGCACTGGCTGGTTAGGGATTCAGAACAGTCTGACCGGAGACTTACAATGCATCCACACCGCTCCGGTCAGCTAGTGCACGGGCCAATGGTGTGAATCTCCGAGGCGACCAACACCCTCACACTCCCTCTAGCTCAAATTGAGCCTCTAAACTATCCCTCTGGGCCTGCGCTGTCTCCAAAGCCACCAGGCTAAAGTCACAATCACTCCCCACTCCACATTTCCCATAAACACACACACACAGAAAAACACAAAAGTGCATTACCTTTGTGCTGGTTCAAAAAATTAGACTTCATGGGTCTTTAGCGCTTTTCACTCTGCCGGTTGCAACGTTTCGGATTTAGTGTTCCTTCTTCAGGCTTTCGGTCAGAGTGTTTCTCTTAGGTTTCCTTTTCCTTAAGTTTTGTTTTACATTCCCCTTAGGTTTCGTTTATCTTAAACTTTTTTTTCTCTTCTGCTTTTCAGGTTACTTTAAAGGCGCACAGGTACTAAGGTAAGTATTCTCTTCTTTTTCAGGTTTCTGCTTTATTTAGGTTCTCAGGTAAGTATTTTCCTCTTTTTCAGGTTTTCATCTTAATTTTAGGTTTTCATCTTAATTTAGGTTTCCTCCATGAGTCAAATTGAGGTCAAACTGGGGTCACACTAGGGTTAGGGGTGAAGGTTAGGGTTAGGGCTAGGGTCCTGGGCTAGGGTAGTGAAGTCTCCCTCCCCTGGAGCTCTCTGAATAACACCCATGACACTGAGGTTAAGGTTAGGGGAGAGGGGCGGGGTCGGGTGTTCTCGCCGTGAATGTGCTCTCCACAGAGACCCACTCCCATGGCACTGGCTGGTTAGGGATTCAGAACAGTCTGACCGGAGACTTACAATGCATCCACACCGCTCCGGTCAGCTAGTGCACGGGCCAATGGTGTGAATCTCCGAGGCGACCAACACCCTCACACTCCCTCTAGCTCAAATTGAGCCTCTAAACTATCCCTCTGGGCCTGCGCTGTCTCCAAAGCCACCAGGCTAAAGTCACAATCACTCCCCACTCCACATTTCCCATAAACACACACACACAGAAAAACACAAAAGTGCATTACCTTTGTGCTGGTTCAAAAAATTAGACTTCATGGGTCTTTAGCGCTTTTCACTCTGCCGGTTGCAACGTTTCGGATTTAGTGTTCCTTCTTCAGGCTTTCGGTCAGAGTGTTTCTCTTAGGTTTCCTTTTCCTTAAGTTTTGTTTTACATTCCCCTTAGGTTTCGTTTATCTTAAACTTTTTTTTCTCTTCTGCTTTTCAGGTTACTTTAAAGGCGCACAGGTACTAAGGTAAGTATTCTCTTCTTTTTCAGGTTTCTGCTTTATTTAGGTTCTCAGGTAAGTATTTTCCTCTTTTTCAGGTTTTCATCTTAATTTTAGGTTTTCATCTTAATTTAGGTTTCCTCCATGAGTCAAATTGAGGTCAAACTGGGGTCACACTAGGGTTAGGGGTGAAGGTTAGGGTTAGGGCTAGGGTCCTGGGCTAGGGTAGTGAAGTCTCCCTCCCCTGGAGCTCTCTGAATAACACCCATGACACTGAGGTTAAGGTTAGGGGAGAGGGGCGGGGGTCGGGTGTTCTCGCCGTGAATGTGCTCTCCACAGAGACCCACTCCCATGGCACTGGCTGGTTAGGGATTCAGAACAGTCTGACCGGAGACTTACAATGCATCCACACCGCTCCGGTCAGCTAGTGCACGGGCCAATGGTGTGAATCTCCGAGGCGACCAACACCCTCACACTCCCTCTAGCTCAAATTGAGCCTCTAAACTATCCCTCTGGGCCTGCGCTGTCTCCAAAGCCACCAGGCTAAAGTCACAATCACTCCCCACTCCACATTTCCCATAAACACACACACACAGAAAAACACAAAAGTGCATTACCTTTGTGCTGGTTCAAAAAATTAGACTTCATGGGTCTTTAGCGCTTTTCACTCTGCCGGTTGCAACGTTTCGGATTTAGTGTTCCTTCTTCAGGCTTTCGGTCAGAGTGTTTCTCTTAGGTTTCCTTTTCCTTAAGTTTTGTTTTACATTCCCCTTAGGTTTCGTTTATCTTAAACTTTTTTTTCTCTTCTGCTTTTCAGGTTACTTTAAAGGCGCACAGGTACTAAGGTAAGTATTCTCTTCTTTTTCAGGTTTCTGCTTTATTTAGGTTCTCAGGTAAGTATTTTCCTCTTTTTCAGGTTTTCATCTTAATTTTAGGTTTTCATCTTAATTTAGGTTTCCTCCATGAGTCAAATTGAGGTCAAACTGGGGTCACACTAGGGTTAGGGGTGAAGGTTAGGGTTAGGGCTAGGGTCCTGGGCTAGGGTAGTGAAGTCTC